>JXCR01125064.1:80551-92021 GCA_002079205.1 Phalaenopsis hybrid cultivar
ATTATTGATAAAATGATCATTTATTTGGCCACTTCTATAATCTTTGTTTAATTTTATATGAGTTTGGCTGATGTGACTAATTCATTATATCAATTTGCAGGACTACTGGAGTAACCCAAAACGAGCTCGCCAAAGAACTTGATATCAAAGGAACCAACTTCTATTATGTCGTGAGGAACCTTGTATGTCAACAGTTGATTGTTAAGCAGTCAACTATGGTTAGGGAAAAAGAATCCGCGAATGCGGAAAATGGGCCAAAAAATGATCAAATTGTAAATACTAATTTATTGCATTTGTCTCGTTATGCAAAAAATGTCAACTTGAATCCTCAACAAAGGATTGAAATCACTAGATCAGTTTGGCCTCCAATGCTGAATGAATCTGGGGATACAGAATTATGTACTGTTCCCATTGAAGGTTCTGAGGATTGTTTAAGAGAAGACGTGCACATAAAGGATTTTATACCAGCTATGAAAGCTATTTGTGATAAATTAGAAGCAACAAAAAATAAGGTCAGTTTACTTGTTTTGGTCGTAATCTCCATGGATTCAGCTGTTATGATTCTTATTTTATTTGCAATATGTCCCGCAAAAGGTTGATGTTGTTTCAAGCATAAAATTAGCTCTGGGTTATAGAAAGACAACTGGACATAGAGCATGGAGGAGTGTAAGTTGTTTATTTCACATTTAATGGTCATGTTTATTAGTCTCTATGGTGGCTTGATGTTACTTTGGACTCTTTTTTATTTGTTTTTGTCATTTTTCATGCAACAGATTTTATTTCGACTGAAGTGTGCCGGCTTCGTGGAAGAATTTCGAGCAGCAGTCAACGGGAAGGTTTTTTTTTTATTGCAACAAAACTGGTGCAAGCTGATTTGTTCTTTTTTCAACTTTGTTATTTGTTTTATTTAAAGCTTTTTTGAATGATTTCCTTATACAATTATTTCAGTTGGCATGGAAAACTGACAATTTGAATATAAAATTTTTTCATTAAACTCTTGTTGCAGCTTTATAGATAGTTTCTAAGTTATTCGAGTTGATCTATTCCATAGATTACCATATAAATTATGCTATTACATAATTACTAAGGACTTTATATTGGGACATGGATACTGAATCCATGCATGGATATTAGGCTATGATATACCTTGATAGAAAATATGACATATTATTCCAAAGTTGATATAAATCATGCATTAAAAGCATGTATATAAANAATTACCATATAAATTATGCTATTACATAATTACTTAGGAATTTATATTGGGACATGGATACTGAATCCATGCATGGATATTAGGCTATGACATACCTTGATAGAAAATATGACATATTATTCCAAAGTTGATATAAATCATGCATTAAAAGCATGTATATAAATCAACGCCCATGAATCTCAAATTCTGCAAATTTTTATGCATAAAACATACCTAATTTTAGTATTTGCACAATAATACATTGCTAATTATTTTCCGAAGGATAACTTGAATAAATTGTGAACAAGAATAGATAGTATATGAACTATGCAAAATTCTGTTAAAATTACAATGCGGAGAACATTAATTGTAGAATAGAATATATAGATGGTACGAATTTCCATAAAGGTTAAGTATACAAAGATTAGGATCACTCACATGAGTTAGATGTGTTAGGTTCACATCTAGACTCATTAGAAGCATGCCCTTGTGCAAAATTTTGCTTTGAAAAATATTTGCTTCAACTAAGTTATCAAATATTGACATAAGATCAGGTTATGAGTGTTGATATGTTGAATCAATTTGCAATCCTAAGGAAAAGGGTCCATGTGGATGTTTTCAGAATGGTTGCACCACCATAGGCACCCATCAATTTCTAAGTTATTAAGCATTTCTTATTTCGATCAAAATATCAATAATTAGTACACCATAACTCAAAACATGTTTTATTTGCATAATTATACTTGCCTGATGAATAACTAGACGGCTCTACAAGTAGAAACCATTTATTACTCCTACGTACATGCAAGATTAATTTAGCTCAATGGCTTTTCTTCATTTATTGTGCAATTAGTGGGCTCCACTCAATGCCCCCTTCTAAAGCCTTATCAGCAGCCCAGCCATTCCTCATCAAAGGAATTTTAAGTCTGTTATCTTTAAGGAAATAAAAGTGGTAGAGCCTTTTCTTCTTTATAAATATTGCTCTCTTAAAAAGTTAACGAGCTTGTTGGTAGAAGTTGCTAAACATGGAATGAAGCAATGTTGAAGTTCCAAATTATGTATGGTGTATAAGTGCTGGTTTAGAACATTTTTTTTTAAATGGATATGTTATTTTAATGACGTCTTCCATAGGGATCTAGTAGGTTTTATTTGTTGTGACTTATAAAGAGTATTAGGAAAAGATAAATGCTTGAGCTTTGATTTTTTAGATGTCTAGCGTGGAGTGATGCAAATGCGAAGTATTTTTTCAAAGGAATTTAGAATGACTCGATTTCTCATTTTTAATGATTTTGGAATTCCCTCAAATTAGGCAAAATTCTAAATTCTTTGTTCACGACCCTTTCTTTTCTGAAGTAACGTTCAACCCATATCCTCGTGGCCCAATTTGCCATCCTTGCTCTTATTGTCCCCATGTCCACCTTTGTTGTCGTCCTTGCATTCACCTTCACTACTTTTCCTGTTGCTATTATTTTGATAGCCTCCCATGAAACTTGCATTGCTACCAAACACATTTGCCATCTTTACCATCACCTAAGCTCACTACTTCACCTCTTAGCATCTTGAATTAAAAAAAAAAAATCAATATTAAAAGAATAAATTAAAATAACATATGTATATACGTATATACATGTAGGTTTATGGAGATCTACTAGAGCTCAGGAGTCTTATGGATAATACTTTGGTTACTACGGGTAATGGTCAGCACCTTACCAATCTGCTAGCTGAATCACTACCGAGAGCTAGAGCCAGAGACAAGACTAGATTGGGATGACTCACACTTTTTCAGTGCCCTGGTGGTTTTTGGGTTTTTTGATTTCTATATGTACCCATCTTTTATATTTTCTGGTGTGTGTTTTACCGTGTGGGTTGGGTGTTTAGGCCCACCCATACAAACCTATCCGTATCTTTTTCTTTAATATATCAGCCCTTGGGTTTTTTTTTATAAAAAATACATGTAGGTTTATGCATATATTTATATGTGCACAACATACATACATGCACATATTAATACAAATAATTAAGATTTATTTTGAGCCAATTGAACACAATACAAGTTTTCTGAAGTTATTTAACATCCAGTCAAACAACTTTGAGTATTACAAATGCACGCTTTTTAATGTTTTGCATTTATATAAATGCATGAATCCTAGCAACTAAACGTTTCTCTAGTATTCTCAAACATAGGCTTATGCTACCTTTCTTGCATTGGTCGTGGAGGCTCCTATTGCCTCGGCAAATAGAATTTTGGCATCTGTATTAAGAAAGTTGGGTATGCTATTCTTAGCCTAATCTAGCGGACTCTTTTTTTTTAATCCCCGATGCCCCTTTTGTAGGCTGCTTCTTGAAGGCTGATCAAAGTTTCAGTAAATCAAGGAACTTATCTTAGCTTCCATCATACTTGGGTTAGGTTCACGTTTCTTGTAAGGGAGACCCTAGCATCAATGATATTTAAATTTATTCATTTATTAGCTTTGGAATAGTTTTTTGATTGGTTGTTGACCTAATATCAACTCCCAAACATTTTTCATAAGCGCAACATATGATATTAGCTTTTAACCAGTCATCTATTCCTTACTTATTAACACACGTAAGATAAGTTGTAACACACTACTTATAAGAGATGCTCTTGATGGCTCTTGCCAACGTTGCTTGCTTTTCAAAACAATCTATTTAGTTGTGTTTCATCCCTTGTGAATGAAGAACTAGAAAATCTTTGTCAACTTCTCACCACAAAAGGGTTAAGTTATGGCACATTGCTTGTAATGATTACCCTAGCATTAACGATATTAATATTTAGTTTTTTTTTTTAATTTTTTTTGTTTAGAAATAGTTTTACGGTTAGTTGTTGAACTATGAACTCGTAATCTTAATCTTAATAGTTTTATGAACAACAATTGTTATAGAGGTTCAAAATTGTTCAAAAAATTGTTCGGGATTATAATTTGGTATTCAACTTTACTCAATGAAGTGATTGATCAAAGCCGATTTCACAATGGTCAATGCGACTTTGTAAGGTAACATGCTGTTACTTACACCATGTTCAACATAAGTATGTTATATGACAATAACTTTTAGAATCATTAAAAGTATGTTCAACAAAATATGTTATCTGATAAAAGCTTTTAGAATCATTGAAAGTAGTAATGTTTAGAAACAAACATTTATAATCTGTATTTTAGTGAGTAACTATTTAAAAATAAAATTTAAAGTTTATGAAATCTTTGACTTATTACACATTACAAGTTAGAGAAAATTTTATGGATCCCACACATTATACAATGAAAATGTTCATAGTGGGTTTTGGAATATGGGCTTTGACAAATCATGTTGGTATCAAAGAATTAATTTAAATTGCAATGAAGAGAGGCTCTGCATAAGTAATTTTATGTTCTTTGACATTTAATGAGAAATATAAAGAGACATGAAAGGACATTAATGTGTTTTCTTTTTTTAATTTTTTATTTAAAATTTTTTTTTTTTTGTAAAAACGTTTGAATGAAAGACTAAGAGAATTGATTTGGTGGACTTTAAGAGGAGNATAGTAATGTTTAGAAACAAACATTTATAATCTGTATTTTAGTGAGTAACTATTTTAAAATAAAATTTAAAGTTTATGAAATCTTTGACTTATTACACGTTACAAGTTAGAGAAAATTTTATGGATCTCACACATTATACAATGAAAATGTTCATAGTGGGTTTTGGAATATGGGCTTTGACAAATCATGTTGGTATCAAAGAATTAATTTAAATTGCAATGAAGAGAGGCTCTGCATAAGTAATTTTATGTTCTTTGACATTTAATGAGAAATATAAAGAGACATGAAAGGACATTAATGTGTTTTCTTTTTTTAATTTTTTATTTTATTTTATTTTTTTTTTAGCAAAAACGTTTGAATGAAAGACTAAGAGAATTGATTTGGTGGACTTTAAGAGGAGAAAAACATTTGACGTAATGTTGAAGTTACTTAAGATATGAATGTAGATAGAATAGTAAAACATTTGAAGCATTTGTTGGTTGAGTTAGCTGTTTCAGTCGTAGTAAGAATCATATGATAGATCAACATTACTTTTTTTGTCTTTTTTTTATTGGTTATGAGGGGATTGTGAAGGCATTCACAAGATTTTAAAAGAAAAACTTGGGAGTTGAGACATTTTATCTTGGTGAGGTAAGTTGTAAATGTGTTGGCAAATTGAGGCATAAGCCTCAAATAATAATAAAAAAAAAGAACAGATAAAATTATAAATAATTCATGATGATGCTATAAACTATCGACATCTTAACTTAGTTCGTTATCTTACACCAAAAGTCACACGCTGAGAAAAGAAAATAAATCTTGATCTTAAATGATAAATCTAAAACAAAAGTGTGTAAAAAAATTAAGGCAAGCATCTTAGTCCTTAATTGTTGAATTTTTGCTCTAATAATAGCTAATAATTTAAGACACAGATCGAGGCTTTGTTTCGTTTGATCTATTTCCTTATGAATCTCATATAAGAAAAGAACTTAAGACACATGGATCGAGACTCTATACTATTAGATCTATCCTTTATGATTATGGAATTGTAATACGTTGCTTTCCTAAAAGATTATCTACCCTTATATATATATATATATATTGAATGGACGGCGCGAGTGCTCTGCTAGGGTTTGGAGCTAAGGGCGATCTCGTGGTGATTCGGGGATGCTGACGGTGCTCGCTCGTTCTCAACGACCTCTCCCTGGTGAGATCTTTCTGGTTTTTTGGTTTTGTCCTCCCTCTCGTACTTGGTTTCTTCTCCCGATTTTTCCTTATCTTTTCAAGTATGGCTAAGACGTACGTCGGGGTCACTGCGGGGGCTTCTTCCCTTGGATCTCCTTCGAAGTTTGCTTTCGCATCCTCTTTTCAGGAATCACTTGTTCTTGGTTGGGAATACAGTTTCATTAAATCTCAGGGTCGTAAGGGGGGAAATGTGCGCTCTTTCTCTTCGATTCTGAAAACTCTATTCTCGCCTCTGCTTGTCGCTCTCATCTAGTTGGTAAATTTCTTTATGGACTTCCGAAATACGATTTTTTGATGAAGAACTTTGAGCTTCCGAAGTTATCGGGGGACTAGAAGATTGGGGATTTGGATAGCCGACATATTCTGATACAACTCTCTAACGAAGATGATTATGTTAAGATTTTTGCACGTAGAACTGTTCATTTTGGTGATGTTTGGATGAATGTCCTTAAATGGACTACCGATTTTAACCCTAAAACCGAGCTTCCTATTATTCCTGTCTGGCTTTAACTTCCAGGTCTGAAGGTCCTTTTGTTCAATCACGAAATACTGTTTTCTATCGTTGCCATGTATGGTAAGCCTCTAATGCTTGATGCCCCTATAATTTAACAAGACCCTCAATCGCTAGAATTTTAATAGAAATGGATGTTACCTTACCTCCTTCGGAGGAGATTTGGATTGGCTCTAGTCAGACTGGTTATTGGCAGCCGGTTTTGCTTGAAAAACATCCTCATTATTATTTGCATTATAACATGTTTGGTTATGATTCTGATCATTGTTTTCACTTGCACCCCGACCTAAGGAAGCTTCCTGCTGGTCGTGTTGTTTCTGTTGAGCAGTAATCGACTATACCTACTATTTTCTCTGAACCTGTTGCGCAGTCTGCTGATGTTTGCATGGGTCCTATTGATATGGTTGCTCCCTGTTTGGAGGCAACCAATGTGCCTCTTCCTGCAGCTGAGGAGGGGCCTATTAGAAATGTTGATAATGTGGAACCCTCTATTACATCCGTAGTTGAAACTGAGCCCCCCTCACGTGCTTGTTGAGTCACTTAATCAATTAGAAGTTGTTGATCCCCCACAAGTTATCACTCACCTCTCTACTTCTGTGTCTAATTCATTAAACAGGATCCATCATCTTTAGCCGCCTCTGTTTTAGAATCTGAATGACAAACTCAGAGATATAGTAGAAAAAAAGGGAGAAGGAACTCTGAGCTTCCAAATATGATAAAAACAAACAATATTGATGTCTCTTATCATTCGGAAGGTCAGCACTTGCACATTCCCCGTAGGCTTGCTAGGTGGGAGGGTGTCATGAGCCAAAATATTTTATGTTTTGGTGTGGAACATTAGAGGAGTGACAGACCCTCACTTCTTTAATTGTTTAAAGCATTTATGTAGGGTCCATAAACCTGGTATTTTTGTTCTTTTGGAACCTCTTGTCTCGATACATAAAGATAACATCATCAAAAAGTTCAAGGGTTTTTGTATTTCTGTAATGTCAATGACAAAATTTGGCTCTTTTGGCAGAAGGATATCACTTTTAAAACCATTGATAATAATATGTAATATGTTCTTATTCAGTATCAATATGAGAGTTTTTCAGATTGGGCTACCTTTATTTACGCCAGCTCTCATTTAAGGGATAAACTTCTTCTTTGGCAGCAACTTATTCATATGAGTGCTGCTATTACTGATAATTGGTTCGTTGGAGGTGATTTAAATATGATTATGTCACCTTCTGAGAGATGAGGTAGTAATAAGGTTGACATCAGTCTTATAAATCGATTTTGTGAACATATTGAGGATGTTAACCTTTATGATTTAGGTTTTTCTGGTCCTTATACTTAGCGGCGTGATTTTCTTATTCAACGCTTGGACAAATTTCTGGGAAACTCAGAGTTTTTAGGTTACTATAATATTATACATGTCAAACATCTGAATCATGCTGCATCAGATCATAATCCTATATTGCTCAGCTTAGCTTTTCATTCCAAACATTCTCACTATCATTTCAAATTTCTTAATGTTTGTGTTTCTCACCCTACTTTTATTGACTTGATTAAACAGACTTGGGTTTCTAGATGGAGTGGTAAACCGTGGGTCATTTTATGGCAACTCCATAAAAATGTTGTTTCTCATTTAAAGAGACGGAACACTGATACTTTTGACAATGTCACTCTAGGGTTTTGAAAGCCCAATAGGTGGTTGATTCTTTAAAAGCACTATTGATTGACACTCCTGATATTGTGTCCAAATTAGCTGATGCTCATCACAACTTATTAGAGGAAATCTCAATTGAGGAGGATTTCCTTAGACAGAAAGATTGGGATAACCATTTCAAGAATGGGGACAGAAACATCAAGTACTTTCATGCTACTATCAAACATCGTCTTAATATAAATACCATTATAAAGATTGTCACTGAAGACGACTCTATTCTCACTGATACTGACCAGAGTGGTTCCGATGCGACTGACTATTTCTCTTCTCTTTATGCTGATACTCTACCTATTAAGGATATTATTACTGATTTTTTTGAGGATCAAAGAGACATGGTCTTTACCCTCCCATTGTTCGAACTCCCTACTGAGTTGGAAATTTTTACTGCTCTCAAAGATATTAGCTCTCAGAAGGCTCTTGGTCCAGATTGTTTCATCTCCACTTTTTATATTTCCTGTTGGAACATTATTAAGCATGACGTAGTGCTTGTTATTCAGAGTTTCTTTCAGGGGGTGGATCCTGGGAAATACTTCTCTGCTGCTTTGATTGTTCTCATCCCTAAGGCTAATGCAAAATCACACTGGAAGGACTTTCGACCATCTCTCTAACCTCTGTTGTTTCTAAAATTATTAGTAAATTGATTGTGGCTCGTTTCCAACCTCACCTTCCTTCCCTTATTTCCCCTCATCAGCCGGCCTTCATTAAAGGTCGAGATATTTCTGATAATATTCTCTTGGCACAGGAAATATTACAGGATCTGGATAAAAAATGCAGGGGTTGGCAATCTGGTTATCAAATTAGATATCAAGAAAGCCTTTGACACTATAAATTGGGATTTCATTATCAACGTTCTGAAAGCTAGGGGTTTCAATAAGCTTTTGCTCTTTGATTAAAAGATGGCTTGCTAACAACTTTTACTCTGTCTTAGTTAATGGAAACTCTTATGGATTTTTCACTGCTTCTCGTGGCATTAAACATGGAGACCCCCTTTCTCCTATCATTTTATTCTAGCTTTTAACTATTTTTCCAGGTTGCTTAACCATTTCCAGTTTTCACATCCTCATGCTCACTTTTCTCATAAAGCTAAAATCACGGTCTCCCACCTTGCTTATGCTGATGACATTATTATTTTTTCTAATGCATTTAAACTTGCTATAAAACAAGTGATGAGACTTTTACAGGATTTTCAGAACTGCTCTGGTCTTCGCTTTAATAGTGACAAGTGTCAGATGTTTTTTGGCAAGCAGGTTAAACAATATCTTATTAAATGGGGTGTTACATTTACTGGTTTTCATCATGTCTCTCTTCCTCTTAAATTTCTTGGGGTAAATTTGATAAGGGGAAGGAGGAAACAGATACATATGGATGATGTGATTGATAAAATCAAACGTAAAATTAATGACTGGAGAAATATTTTTCTTTCCACTGGGGGCAGGATCTTTTTGCTTTCTAGTGTTCTTCAAAGTATTTCACTATATGCTTTGCAAGTGTTCAACCCCAAGATAAGTGCTATTATTATGATGAAGAGACTTTTTAATAAATTTCTTTGGGTGAGGAATGATGCTAAGAAAATTTGGGTGAGGAATGGTGCTAAAAAGGCTGGGGGCTTTGGTTTTAAGACATTAAAACATACCGTTGAAGTTAACATTTGCAAACTATGGTATAAATTCAGATTGGGTTCCTCTCTTTGGGCTTTGTTTCTGCATCAAAAATATTGTGCTCAAACTCACCCTTCCTTGGTTTCGGGGAAGGTGATAGATTCTTGTATTTGGAAGGCTGTGGTTAATGCTAGAGACACAACAAACGATTTCATTTTTTGGGACATTGGCGATGGGAATATTTTCTTCTGCAATGATAACTGAGGCTTTTCACATAACTCTGACTATACTCACTTTCGTCATCCTAATTCCTTATTGGTATCTGTTTTCTTTTCTCAAGATGGTTGAGATTATCCTAAGTTGTGTTCTATGGTGGGGGAACAAAATGCAAAGCATATTCTTACTATTCCTCTTACTCCTACTCGAAAGGATCTTCCCATGTGGAAAAGAAACAATTCTCAATCGGTTTGCAAACTCATTTATGACAATTTACATTCATCTCGTGATTAGTTATGGGGAAAATTGATTTGACATAAATCATTATCTCCCTCTATATCCTTTTTTTTTGGCGTTATCTCAATTCTTTAATACAAATGGATGATATTCTTAAGCTTAAAGGTTTGAAATTGGCCTCAAGATATCATATGTGCAAAATGAAGGAAGACATAAGACACATCTTCTTTGAGTGTGCTTTTTTTTTAGAAGTTTGGGATATGATTGGATCTTATTTTGGTTTTTCTTGGATGTAGAGAGGCTCATTAACTAGCTATTTGTGGCAATGGAAGTATTTAGATACTAGGCAGGAGGGATTCCCCCTCCCTTTACTGGTTTTCTGGTTCCTTTGGAACTCCAGAAACAGTTTTAAGTATCACACAACTCCCCCTACTACTATGACTGTTGCTTATGTGATTGCCTATTACAATAAAGTATTAAGAGCTAGCTCCTCTGTGGTTCAGGTTTTAAAATCCCCCCGGCTTATTAGATGGGCTCCCCCCTCCTAGTTATGTTAAATTAAATGTGGATGGCTGTTGGCATTCTGATTATGCTGCGGTAGGGGGTTTATTTAGAGATTATGAGGGAAGTTGTCTCTGTTTTTTCACCTCCCCTGTTGTCGCTGGAAATCCTTTGGCTGCAGAATGTTGGGGAGTCTATTTGGCTTTATTGGTGGCTAACGTTTTCAACTTTCATAAATTAGAGGTGGAAATGGACTCTAAAATGCTTTATGACACTCTAATGGGTGCCTCTCCTCCCCTTTGGGATATTGTTGGCACTTTCAAGTGAATTTTATCTTTCATAAATGAAAAACATCTTGAGGTTTCATAGAGATGACAGCTCCCTTGCTGATTTGCTTGCCAAGCATGCAGGGGAGACCTGTCACGTTGACATCCACCCCTCTGTCCCTCTTCATAGACTCATTATTGGGGATAATTTGAATTTGCCTTATGTTCGGCTTTAATTATTTCTGCTTATTGGTTATGAGTTGGAGCTTCTTACGGTTTGTTGGCTGGGATTTACAGGTTCTCTTTTGCGGGCTTCACTTTTTGCTTGGCTGGTTTTATTTTTTGCTATAGTTTGTTCTCAGTTTTCGTCTCAAGGTTTGTGATGCTTCTTTGCTGCCTGTGAAAACCTTTTTGGCGTACTCTGTTAAACGGAAGACATCCTTTCTGCATGTTTCGCTTTTTCACTCTTCAA
>JXCR01125064.1:96441-120082 GCA_002079205.1 Phalaenopsis hybrid cultivar
AAAAAAAAAAACAATTAACTCACCCATAGGGGTCCCTCTCCCCGTAGTACAACTCACCCAAAAAGGAATCTCCAAAATGCAGGTATACCCAAAAACCAAAAAAATCAAAAAAAGAGTAATCCTGTGTACTTGTATACCTTGTGAGTATCTTGAAAAGAGAAAAAAACAAAGTAAATCAGGCAGAATAGCTGTCATCGGTATAGCAGATATCTTCAAAAAGACCGTGAGCAGGGACTCCAACACAACCTGTTACTCCAAAAAAAGAGATCATTCTGTAACATGTGATAAAAACAGTCAAGCCAAACAAAATAAAAGGGAACCGCAAGAAAAAAAGGCAGTAATGCCCAGCCAAACTGAATAGAGCTTCATTTGATGGCCAAAAAAACATAAAAACTTATAACCAAACATAAGGAAGATTTAAAGTATCCCCAATGATGAGTCTTCGAAGAGGGACAGTGAGGTGTATGCCAACGTGACATATCTCCCCTGCATGCTTGGCAAGCCAATCGACAGGGGAATTGCCCTCTCTATGTATACACGTCTAATTAACCTCAAGATGTTTATCAGCTATAAGAGCTAGTATTCTTTTAAAGGTACCAACAAAATCCTAAAGTGGAGAAGAGGTACCAACCAACATATCATAAAGCATTTTAGAGTCCATCTCCACCTCTAATTTAGCCACCACTAAAGCCAAATAAACTCCCCAACATTCTACAGTCAATGGAGTTTCAACAATTACCGGGGAAGCGAAATAACAAAGACATCTCCCCTCAGAATTTTTAAATAAGCCCCTAACCGCAGCATAATCAGGATGCCAACAACCATCAACATTTAATTTCACATAATTAGCGTGTGGGGTGTCCATGTAATAAGTCGAGGGGGCTTAGAAACTTTAACCACAAAAGAACTAGCTCGTAAAACATTATTGTAATTGACAATCACATAGGCAACAATCATAGAAGTAGAGGAGGGAGAGGTGTGATACTTAAAGCTGTTTCTGGAGTTTCAAAGGAACTAAAGAACCAATAAAGGGAGGGGAAACCTCTCCTGACAGGCATCATAATTCTTCCATTGCCACAAATAACTAGTTAAAGAACCTCTATGTATCCAAGATAAACTAAAATAAGAGTCAATTATATCCCAAACATCTAAAGAGAAAACACACTCAAAGAAAATGTGCTTTATATCCTCCTCCTTCATTTTACACATATGACATATTGAGGCTAATTTCAAGCCCTTAAGCTTAAAAATATCATCAATTGAAATTAAAGACTTAAGATATCTCCAAAGAAAAAAAGATATAGAGGGAGATAAATATTTATGCCAAATCCATTTTCCTCATATCCAATCCCGATATGAGCGTAGAGTGCCATAAATGAGTTTGCAAACCGAGAGAGGATTGCTTCTTTTCCACATTGGGAGATCCCTATGAGTAGGAGTAATGAAGATAGTGAGAATATGCTTTGCATTATGTTCCCCAACCATAGAACATAACTTAGAGTAATCCCAACCATCATTAGCAAAAAAATCCGAGATCAATAAAGAGTTAGAATGAAGAGAGTGAGATAAACTAGAGTTATGTGAAAAACTCCAATTATCATTCCAGAAGGAAATCTTCCCCTCCCCAATGTCCCAAAAAAATGAAACAATTTGCTGTATCTCTAGCATTTATCACAGCCTTCCAAATACGAGAATCTCCAACGTTCCACAAGACCAAGGAAGGATGAATATGAGCACAATATTTTTGCTTAAAAAACATGACCCAAAGAGAGGAACCTAATCTAAATTTATACCAAAGTTTACAAAGGTTCACTTCAACAATATGTTTTAGTGCTTTAAAACCGAAGCCACCAACCTCTTTAGGCTTACAAACTTTATGCCAAGTACTCCAAATTTTCTTTGAACCATTCCCCACCCAAAGAAATCTATTAAAGAGCTTCTCCATAGTACAAATAACACTTTTCTTGGGATTGAACACTTGCAAAACATATAATGGAATACTTTGAAAAACACTAGTAAGTAAAGAGATCCTGTCCCTAGTAAAAAGGAAAACATTTCTCCAATCATATACTTTACGTTTGATTTTATCAATCACATCATCCATATGTATCTGTTTCCTCCTTCCCCTTATCAAATTCATCCCAAGATATTTAAGGAGAAGAGAGACATGATGAAAACCTGTAAACATAACTCCCCAATGAGTAATATGTTGCTTAACCTGTTTGCCAAAAAATATATGACATTTGTCACTATTAAAACGAAGACCAGAGCAGTTTTGAAAATCCTGTATAAGCCCCATCACTTGTTTTATGGCAGGTTTAGAAACATTAGTAAAAATAATGTCATCAACATAAGCAAGTTGGGAGACCGTCATTTTGGCTTTGTGGGAAAACTGAGCATAGGTATATGAGAACTGGAAATTGCTAAGCATCCTAAAAAAATAATCAAAAGTTAAAATGAAAATAATAGGAGAACAAGGGTCTCCCTGTTTGATGCCCCGAGAAGCAGTGAAAAAATCATAAGAGTTTCCATTAACTAAGATAGAATAATAATTGTTGACAAGTCATCTTTTAATCAAAGAACAGAAACTTGTATTGAAACCTCTAGCTTTTAGAACGTTGATGATGAAATCCCAATTTAAGGTATCAAAGACTTTTTTGATATCAAGTTTGATAACCAGATTGCCACCCCTGCAATTTTTATCAAGATCCTATAAAATTTCCTGTGCCAATAGAATATTATCAGAAATGTCACGATTTTTAATGAAGGCCGATTGTTGAGGAGAAATAAGAGAAGGAAGGAGATGTTAGAGACGGGCCACAATTACTTTGCTGATAATTTTAGAGACAACCGAGGTTAGTGATATGGGCCTAAAATCCTTCCAGTGTGATTTTGTATTAGACTTAAGAATGAGAACAATCAAAACAGCTGAGAAATACTTTGTAGGGTCAACTCCCTGGAAAAAGCTTTGAATAACCAACACTACATCATTCTTAATAATGCTCCAACATGAAATATAAAAAGTAGAGATGAATCCATCGGGGCCAGGAGCCTTCTGTGAGCTAATATCTTTAAGTGCATTGAAAATTTCCAACTCAGTAGGGGGGTCAGACAAAGGGAGATTGAAAATTATATCTCTCTTGTCCTAAAAAAAATCAGAAATAATATCAGTGACAGGTGGAGTATCAGAATAAAGAGAAGAAAAATAATCAACTGCATTAGAATCAATCTGATCAATATCAGTGAGAACAAAACCATCATCAGTGACAATCTTGATGATGATATTTATGTTACGACAATGTTTGATAGTAACATGAAAATATTTGGTGTTTCTGTCATCATTCTTGAAATGATTATCACAAGCTTTCTGTCTAAGGAAATCCTCCTCAATAGAAATTTTCTCTAAAAGAGTGTGATGAGCATCCGCTAGTTTAGACACGAGATCGGGAGTAGCAATCACCTGNATTTAGACACGAGATCGAGAGTAGCAATCACCTGAGCTTCTAAAGAATCCTCCTCCTGTTGGGCCTTTAGAACCCTAGAGTGAAGATTACCAAAAGTGTCAATGTTCCATATCTTTAAATGAAAAATCACATTCTTATGTAGTTGCCATAAGCCAAGGATTCCCACTTCCTCTAGAAACTTAAAATTTCTTAATCAAGTCAATGAAAGTGGTGTGAGTAGCCCAAACATTAAGAAATTTAAAATGATAGCGAGAAGGTTTGTAATGAAAAGTTAAAGTAAGTAAAATAGGATTGTGATCCGAAGCAGCATGATTCAAATGTTTGACTTGTATAATATTGTAGTAGCTCAAAAATTGAGAGTTTCGCAAAAACCTGTCCAAACGTTGCATAAGAAAACCTCTCCGCCAAGTATAAGGAGGGCCAGAAAAACCTAAGTCATAAAGGCCAGCTTCCTCAATGTGTTCACAGAAACGATTTATAAGAGTAGTGTCAACCTAAGCACCACCCTATCTCTCTACAGGCGACATAATCATATTTAAATCACCTCAAACGAACCAATTATTAGTAATGATAACCCCCATATGAGTAAGTTGTTGCCAAAGAAGGAATTTATCCTTTAAAAGAGAGTTGACATAAATAAATGTAGCCCAACAAGAAAACATTTCAAATTGATATTGAATGAGAACATATTGCACATTGTAATCAATGATATTAACAGTGATATCCTTCTGCCAAAATAGACAAATTTTGTTGTTCACATTGCAGAAATGCAAATAACCCTTAAGCTTCTTAATGATGTTTTTTTTATGAATCGAAACAAGAGGCTCCAAAAGAACAAGAATACCAGGTTTATGAACCCTATATAAATGCTTTAAACGATTAAATGAGTGAGGGTCCGCCACTCCTCTAATGTTCCTCACTAAAATATTAAACATTATGGCCCATGACACCCTCCCAACTAACAATCCTAGGGGGTAGGTGCAAGTGCTCACCTTCTGAGTGATAAGTGACATCAGTAATATTTGTGTCAATTTTGGAAGTTCAGATTTCATTCTACCTCTTTTTCTGCTATATCTCTGAATTTGCCATTCAGATTCTAAGGCAGAACAACTAATGGTGATGGGTCTTGTTGTGAAGAAGTAACCCCAATAGTTGAAGGCTGAGCGGGATCAGTAGTTTCAGTTTGACTGGGTGATACGGTAAGTATGTGAGTGAAGGGCTCGGTTTGAAGTTCAGGGAAAATAGAGGGTTCAGCAAAATTACCAATTGTAACATCCACGGGAAAAGACACATGAGCCACCTCAGCTTCCACACTAACAGGAGGAGGCACCCTGGTAGCATCTAAAGAGGGAGCAGACAAGTCATTCGAACCCCCTACAGCCGCAACTTCCACGGTTAGCGGGTCAACCGAAACCATGACAACATCAGCAGTCTGCCTAGATGGTTGGGAGGAAGTAGGAAGAGCAGATTTCTGCTCACCAGGGGGCGGTCGAGTGGTAGTAAACTTCCTTAATTCAGGATGTAAATGAAAACAATGATCAGAATCATGACCAAACATGCTGCAATGCATACAGTAATATGGATGCTTTTCAAGCAAAACCGACAGCCAGTAGCCAATATGACTAGAGCCTATCCAAATCTCCTCCGGAGGAGGTAAGGTGACATCCCTTTCTTTTAATATTCTAGCAACCGAGGGCCTTGTTAGATTGAAAGTATGAGCATCAAGCATTAAAGGCTTTCCGTACATAACAATTGAGAATAAAAATTCATGATTGAACAGATGCACTTTCAGACCAGGAAGTTTAAGCCAAACAGGAATAATAGGAAGTTTGGTTTTGGGGTCAAACTCGGTTGTCCATTTAAGGATCTTCATCCAAACATCACCAAAATGGACAGTTCTACGGGTGAAAAGCATAGCGTAATCATTTTCATTAGAAAGTTGTATCAAAATATGTCGGCTATCTAAGGCCACAATCTTCCACACTCCCGATAATTTCAACTACTCAAAGTTCTTCATAAAAAAATCATACTTCGGGAGATCATAAAAGAATTTACCAACTAAATGAAAACGACAAGCAGAGACGAGAATAATGTTCTCAGAGTTGGAGAGAAAAAAACGCATTTTTGCCCCCCTTACGACCTTGAGATTTAATGAAAGCATATTCACCTCCAAGAACAAGCGATTCATGAAAAGAAGAAGGGAAGACAAACTTCAGAGGAAACCTAGATGAAAAAATCCCCAGTGTAAGTCTTAGCCATGACCTTAAAGAGAAGGAGAGGACGAGAGATGAAAATCGAGAGCGAGGGGAAAACCAAAATCGAAAAATCGGAAGGATCTCACCAGGGGGTGCTGTCAAGATCGTGTAGCTGTTAGCTTCTCCGAGTTGAAATTGAAAATATACATAGAGATTGTATGAGAGGACCCAAAAAAAAGTGTCATACCCATACAATACATCAGACACTAGCATCCTAAAAGGATGAAACATAGATTAAACACAAAAAAAAAACTTATAGGAAATAAACTGCTAGGCACGAGCCGACTTGGTTTTGCCTCAGCCTCTGGTTCTAGGAGCGGAGACAACTAACAAATTGCTGAGTGTCGTTTCATTACCCGAAGTTACTAGAGTGCCATCCATTAAGTTCCCAAGCTGGGGTGTGCCTCCATTCTTCTTTTTCTTTCTATATGTGTATATCTGTCATTCCTCATCCGAGGACTGGCACATTTGATCGTTGTGGTCAACAGATTGTTGGGCATGTGGGAGAAAATGAGCCCCGAGCTCCTGCCTAGCAGTAATAATATTCTGATTTTGAAGAGATGACAAGCATGTCTCTTGAACACTGATGCATCATGAGGTTGTGGAGCTTCAATTTTATCCTAATTTGGGTAAACCATCTGCCAATATATCAGTAGGAAGAACATAAATAGTATTGTCTCTGATAATGGGAGGGGGAGGTGGCATCGTGTCAACCGGTGTTTCAATAGTTTGTGGAATGCACTCGGGAGCGGAGAAGGGACATGTATGAGGTGGGGCAGATCCATAAGCGTTTTTACTTGAAGGTTTTAAATTTGAATGCAACTGATAACATTGAGAATGAGAATGTCCAAACATACGACAGTGGGTACAATAAGGTGGGATCTGTTCAAGTTTTGCTTGCTGCCAAAATCCCTGATATTGTGTGTCAATCTATATTTCTCTCGGAAAAAGAAAGGTAATATCTTTTTTTATCAAAATCTGGCTTCTGAAGGCCGAGTAAGATTCACTGTAGGCGTGTCAGCTTTGAGGGGTTTACCGTATACAATCGTTAAAGCGAAGAGAAGCTCTTGATAAAAAAGGTGGATCTTCAAACCTGGGAAGCACAACCAAACAAGAATGGTAGGAGGTTCAGTACGTGGGTTAAAATCCACCGTCCATTTTGAAACCTTCATCACCCGGTTTTCTATTCGAAGAATTGTTCTCTCAAACAAATGGGTGTAGTCTTCGTCATTTGATAATTGAATAAGAATGTGATGATCATCCAATTTTCCGATTTTCCAACCCCCTTTCAGGTTCATTTGCTCAAAGTCCTTTCGAATTAGCTCAAGTTTAGGGTTTCCATAAAGAAACTTACCTACTAAGAACAGTCGGCAGGGTGCAGCTAGGGTGGAGATCCCTGCCTCAGTTAGAAATATTGCAGGTTTGTCGTTTTTACGAGAAGCTTTTTTGGGAAATCCAGTTTCAATGCCAAGAGCAAAATTGTCGTGGTATCGTTGCGGAAACATATTCGAAAGAGGGGCGGAGACGGGGTTATCAGTGGCGGGGGCGACGGGCGTTGGAACTTCTTGAAGCCATTTCTTCGACAAGCTGTCGATCGGCACAGACAGACGCAGACGTAGGCAGCCGCGAGCTCTGGAGAGCGGTCGACAACGCTGGCGGAAGGCGAGTGGAAACAAATCGCTAGGCGACGCAGATGATGGCGCTGCGACGCATGGAAGTCTGCACAGCTCGCGTCTTCTCCGCCGCAATCGACGACGCCAACGCACGGACGCGTGAGAGATCGGAGATCGGAGCAACAACGATAATCGAAACGCGGGACGATGACATTTGTTATATATATATATATATATATATATATATATATATACATATATATATGAGAAAGGTAAGCCCTAACACGCTGGTGGAGGAAGAATGAAGGCAAGCTTCCTCTGTATGTGAAGGAAGGGATATGTATTGCTTGGACTTGAAGGAAAATTTTATAAGATGGTGGTGAGATTAGCTATGCTTTATGGTGCATAATGTTGGCCTGTAACAGAGAAGCATAAAATTAAGTGTTGTTGACATGAGAATGCTCATTTGGATGAGTAGTTTTACACTTTGAGGCTAAATGCGAAACGAACATATCCGTGAAATGGTTGGAGTAGCTCCAGTGACAGACAAGATTACAGAGAAGCATAAAATTAAGTGTTGCTGAGATAAGAATGCTCATTTGGATGAGTAGTTTTACACTTAGAGGCAAAATGCGAAACAAACGTATCCGTGAAATGGTTGGAGTAGCTCTAGTGATAGGCAGGATTACAAAGAGTTACCTTAGATGGTGTGGTCATATTAAACATAAAACATTTGATGACTTTGTTAGGAGAGTAGTTGTTTTAGACCACGTTTTAAAAATCGGATCGAACCGGTCGGTTCAATCGACTCGACCATGAATTGGTCGGTGGTCTGGTTTTGGTTGGTTTGATAACCAGTTCCTCATTGAATGATAAAGAACCTGCTGGAACTGGAGGCCGAACCGGTCTGCTAGCAGTCGAACCGGTTAACTGGTTAAAGTGAAATTTTTTATCCTAGTTCACATTTTTATTGGAAATCATGAAGAAATGTTTGAATCTTTTGATATAATAAAGAATGTGTTATGCTTTAATCATTTTAAAGTTCATTTTCTTCTTTACTTTTTTGAAAAATATGCATGACTTTATCTTTTCTTTTTTATGTTTTTATATTTTCTTAATTATGTTTCCCTCTTGTTGACCATCTATATTGAATTTCATCGAAGTTTTTATGTCATTTAAGTTATATTTATTTTATTTTTTTATATTTTTGATGTCACTTAGGGTCGAATCGATCAACCGGTTAAAGTGTAATTTTTTATCTTATGTAACATTTTTATTAGAAATCATGAAGAATAGTTTACATCTTTTGATATCATGAAGAAAGTGTCTTACTCTAATCATTCTCAACATCATTTTCTTCTTTATTTTTTGTGAAATATGCATGACTATTAATCTATTATCTTTTCTTTTTTACGTTTTTATAGTTTCTTGGTTGTTTTCCCCTCTTGTTGACCTTTCATACTGAATTCCATCTAATTTTAATGCCATTTAAGTTATATTTAATATCTTTTTATATTTATGATGTCACTCGATTCAACCCGGTTCAACCATTGAACCTTGTACTTCTACTGGTTCAATGTCCGGTTCGGTTTTCTGAACCTTGGTTTTAGATTTGACTTGCGCTAAGAAATGTACAGGTAGAGCTAAAAAGACATGGGCATGTTGTATAAAAGATGATCTTAATTTATTAGATTAAAATGAAAATGTGACACTCAATAGGACAAAATAGAGAAAAATGATTCATGTAGTCGACTTCACTTAGTGGGATAAATATTTTTTGTTGTTATTGTACTCTTTGATTTTTCATTTGTGACACATTTTCTAAGTATTGATATATGAAAATAATGTTTTTTATCCAGCATGTTTATCAACAATTCTAATTTGCAGTCAACTTTACTTGCTATATTAACTATTTAAAATTTTTGTATTACCTAAAGAGACTTGGGCATGCTGAATGAAAAATGATCCTAAATTATTAGAATAAAATGAAAATATGACACTCAATAGGACACAATGGCGAAAAAGGATTCATGTATTTGACCCCATTTTTTGGGATAAATGTTTTTTTTGTTGTTGTTGTTGTACTCTTTGATTTTTATTTGTGACACATTTTCGTAGTATTGGTATATCAAAAGTAGTATATTTTACCCAACATATTTATCGGCAATTCTAATTTGCAATCAATTTTACTTGCTATATTAACAATTTTAAATGTTTGTATGAATCTAGGACTCAACTTCCCTACTTAGCCAAATCTTGTTATACTTTTCATTGGCTTGACTTGTAGAATTACAAATTTACTAACTTTAAATTGAAGAATTGGATCATAGTATTTTTGTTAGCCATCTTGGACAACTTTTCATTAGTGGCCAATTTACCGGATTTTTTTAGTATCTTGATCAATTAATTGCCGAGTTGTCAATTATTGTTTTCTAACTTCAACTTAAACTAGTGTATTTATGCTTGTTTTGCTATAAAACATCTTATGGGGTGCCCACCTTTAATATTTAATCAACTTCTAATATTTATTAGTATCCTTTGCATATCCTCTATTCCTAACTCCAAAGCAAGATGTACGACATCTCTTGCAAACTTCATTTGTCTTGATGTACACACTCTCATCTGTGACTATATGGCCTCTATAATTTTTATTTGCTCTGATTCTTGAGTTAACCTCTTGCTTATAGTTTAATAAATTTTTCACCCAAGACATTGGCTGCTCTATTAGCCTTTTCAGGATAATATTGCTTATGTACATCCTTTTTATATCAACTTTATCCATCTCCTACGCCTTGAATTCAACTAAGTGAAAATTTACGTTATACTTGTATGATTTGTGAGCATTTTACATCTCACTCCTTTAAGTAATTTCTTCAAATTCTATATCAAAGAATTCATCGTGTGATTTTTACTTTTTTTAAGCATATGCAATCAATTTCTTATTTCGCATTAGGTCACCTATACTATATATTTGAAATCCCTCTATTTTTTTTTTATGGAATCATCAGTGCTTAATCAATTGTTAATTTTTTTTTGAATTTCATGAAACTCTAAACACACTAATCTGTTCAGTTAAATTTAGCAAGTTTCTCGATCAATGTAGATAAACACTTTACAATCTATAAATTTATTGTAATAGCCAACTAACCTTTGAAAGCTTAAAATTTCTATTACATTAGTTGGTTTTGGCCATTTAATCATTTCACTGAAGTAGGGATGCTTGAGTGGGCTCGGGATCTCGCTTGAAGTGGCAAAATGGATGTTGCGCTCGTCGATTCTTGTTGTTGAGAAGTGCCTCAAACTCCTTGAGGTGCACGCCTTGTTTGAAAAGCGTGTAGGCCTCACTCACAAGAATGAGGCTTAAGCTTCGAGGCTATCCTTTTGTAAGGTTCATCTTTAGGCGCTCGCCTCTTAACGATTTCTTAAACGCTGCATTTACCCTCACTTGGTAACAATAATATCTTAAATCAAACCAAAAAAAAATATTGATGCTCTCCCTAATTGATTTAAAAATTCACTCACCTTAGAGAGGATATTTATTTTTATTAATCACCATTCAACTCTTGGTAGCCTATACCCAATTTTACAGATTCGTCCTTATTTTTAATAAATAAAATGATGGCACTTCAAAAAAATAGACTAGATCTAACAGAATCCTTCTTGGTCAATTTCAACCATTGATATTTTAGTTTTTGCAGTTATTTAATAGCTACTATATAAGGTGTTTTAACAACCATTGCAGTTCTATGCTGAATATTATTGTTCTCCAATTGCTATTTTAGTGGCAAACTAGAAAGTTCCTTAGAGAATGCATCAATATACTTAATTATCATAGGGCTAATATTGACTTCACCAATTACATCACTAATAGCTTCTATTCTAGCTAAGAATAGAGAGTGATGAACTTTAATTTATTTATTCATCTTTGTAGAGTTAATATTAAATTTCACCGTCTCATTATTGCATTGAAATTAAATTGCTTCGTCATTGGGAAACTCATATCTAATTCTTTCATCACTTAATGATTGTGTATTATTTAACTCCAATTTAAACCTCAAATCAAAACAAACTTGATAAAAGATGGTAAAATTAAATCAAACATGAATGTTATATTAGTTTTTATAACATTGATTTAACATAAAGTAAGAAAACATGTTATCACTCACATGTAACATATTACTCCAACAGGAGTTGAGCAGACATGAACTAAATGCAACTTATCAAAGAAAAACTCAGACAAGAAAGAGTTCAAACTATTAAATCAAAAAATAGCCTATCAAAGAAATTTAAAATGTTGATCATTTCTGTGGAAAATTAAAGAAATAATTTGTATTTCTCACTTACTTTTGAATTGATCATACAAGGTATTATATAGGAGATTAAAAGGAGAAAAACTAGGAAACTATTTAACTAATTCCCTTAATTTAAGGGATTACAAATTTATTCTAATTTCCTTAATTTAAGGGATTTACCAATTAATTATAATTTCCTTAATTAAGGAAATTAGAATTAATTCTCACAACTTTATTTCCATCTCGACACTCCCCCTCAAGCTGAGGAATATATGTCTTCCATTCCTAGCTTGGATACAAGATCATGGAAACTTGAACTGTTCAGCCCCTTTGTTAGAACATCGGCTAATTGGCTTTTTTGATGGAATATAAGACATACAAACTAGCCCTTCCTCCAGTTTTTCTTTGATGAAATGTCTATCAATCTCAATATGCTTTGTCCTATCATGTTGTATAGGATTATAAGCTATATTAATGGCAGACTTGTTCTCACAGTAGAGCTTCATAGGGCCCTCCCATGGGATTCTTAAATCATCCAAGATGATTCTCAGCTACAGTAATTCACATAATCCTTGAGCAATAGCCCCGAACTCTGATTCTGCAGATGACCTTGCCACTACATTCTGCTTCTTGCTCCTCCTTGTCACTAGGTTACCTCCAAGAAAAGTACAATATCCTGTAGTTGATCTTCTATCCACTATGGAGTCGGCATAGTCAGCGTCGGTGTAGTATTCCAGAGTAAGAGTGTCATTCCTTTTGAACAAGATTCCTTTCCCCGGATTGCCTTTCAAGTAATGCAGTACCCTGTAGGCGGCCTGAAGATGAGGTTCTCTAGGATCATGCATGAATTGACTGATCATACTTACAGAATATGCTATGTCTGGTCGATTGTGAGCAAGGTATATGAGTTTCTAACCAATCTCTGGTACATTCTTTTATCCATAGCTGGTTCTTCTTTAGCTTCGCCCAACATATGGTTTGGATCTGTTGGAGTAGCGATTGGTTTACACCCAGTCTTCTCTGTTTCTGTCAATAAATCAATCACGTACTTCTGCTGAGATATGAAGATCCGCTGTGTGGAATATGCCACTTCAAGACCGAGGAAGTACTTCAATTTCCCCAGTTCCTTAATTTCAAATTCTTTTACTAGCCTCAGCTTCAATTCATGCTTCTCTTTTTCATCATTTCCAGTCACTATGATGTCGTCCACATAGACTAAAAGAGCAGTCACTCCCTCTGCAGCTGAATGTTTAATGAAAAGAGTGTGGTCACCTTGGCTTTGATTATGCCCAGATTCCTTCATGACTTTCGCAAATCTGCCAAACCATGCTCTAGGAGATTGTTTTAACCCATAAATGGCTTTTTTTTAGCTTGCACACCTTGTTACCTGTGTCCCCTTTAACTCCTGGAGGGATGTTCATGTAGATTTCCTCATTTAGGTCACCATGAAGGAAAACATTCTTTACATCATACTGTAGCAGTTGCCAATTGAAGTGAACAACCAATGATAACAGGATTCTCACAGTGTTCATTTTTGCAACTGGAGCAAAGGTTT
This sequence comes from Phalaenopsis hybrid cultivar, assembly GCA_002079205.1. Lineage (NCBI taxonomy): Eukaryota > Viridiplantae > Streptophyta > Magnoliopsida > Asparagales > Orchidaceae > Phalaenopsis > Phalaenopsis hybrid cultivar. The sequence continues at coordinate 109,621 of JXCR01125064.1, forward strand.
TTTGATAATCCACCCCGTAAGTCTGAGTGTACCCTTTGGCTACTAACCTTGCCTTATATCTTTCAAGGGATCCATTAGCCTTGTACTTTAATGTAAAAATCCACTTGCAATCAACAATGTTTTTTTTTCCTTTGGTTTGTCAACGATATTCCATGTTTTATTCTTTTCTAAAGCACGCATTACCTCTTTCATAGCGTCTCTCCATTCCTTTTTTGTCAATGCCTCAGACACATTGTTAGAAATGAGAATGATGTTCAAACTCATAGTGAATCTTTTGTGGGCTGGCGATAGGCGCTTGAGACTTACATAGTGAGATAATGGATAGAGTGGATTGGATTCTTGGACTTGTGTCAGTTCAGGAACGACCTTTCTCCTTGAATACACTTGAGGAAATCTCGGGAAATCATTAGTGACACTGGTTGGAGTAGGAGATGATAAGGGTTCAAGATTAAGTGACTCAGATGTGATTGGTTCAGAGGACTCAGGTTCAGCTAGAATAGGTGGAGAGTTTGATCTAGGTTCAACAACACGGGCTGGCACATGTGGAAGGCCAAGGGTCTTAAGTGGTTCAAAGGGCTCACAAGTACTATCTTCCATCATGGAAATCTCCCCCTGAAGAGAGGACTTGGAAAAAAGGGATTTATTTTTTGTGAAAGTAACATCTGCAGAGATGTAAAATTTTCTGGCAGAGGGATTGTAACACTTATATCCCTTTTGAGTGGAGGAGTAACATAGGAAAACACATTTGATGACTCTGGGATCTAGCTTCCCTCTATGTTGTTTGTGGACATGAACAAAGGCAGTACACCCAAATACCCTGAGAATGAGGCCATTTGAGGTTCTGAAGTGAGGGTAGAAGCTATTTAGGACCTCTATGGGGCTATTATTTTCTAACACACGGGAAGGAAGTCTATTGATCATGTGTGTGGCAGTAAGAACGACTTCTCCCCAATAGGACTTAGGAACATTCCCTTGAAAGAGTAAGACTCGGGTGGTGTTGAGTAAATGCCCATTCTTTCTTTCAGCTACCCCATTTTGTTGGAGTGTGTCCACACATGATGAGTTATGGATAATTCCCTGTGATTGAAAATAAGGGGAAAGAATTTGATTGAAGTAATCTCTAACATTGTCTGTTCTAAAGCTTTTTATTTTGACCCCAAATTGATTTTGAACCATAGAATGGAAGTTAGGTATAACTGTGCTAACATCAGATTTTTGTTTAAGAAGGAAGAGCCATGTACCCGGGTGCAATCATCAATTAAGGATACAAACTAACGAGCCCCAGAAACATTAGGTATAGTCGAAGGACCCCATATGTCACTATGAATCAGATGAAAATGATGAAAACTTTTATTGCTAATAGGAAAAGATACACGGTTATGTTTTGCTAATTCACAAATATCACAATGAAACTCAGAAATATTTAATCCTTGAAATAAATTAGGAAACATTATATTTAGAACCCTAAAAGAGGGATGACCAAGACGTAAGTGATACAACCAAATGACATCTTTGTTTGAGGAACTAAGGAAAGATGAGGACAAATTGCTCCTGATTTTCTGGGATGGTTCAAGGTGGTAAAGACCGCTTCTTTCCTTAGCAAGTCCAATCCTCCTCCCCGAGTCCTGTTCCTGAAAAATACAATAAGAAGGAAAAAAAAACACCATAACATTTGAGATCATGAGTCAATTTTTGAATGGACACAAGACTTGTTGACAGTTTGGGTACATGAAGAACGTTTTTCAGGATAAGGCTAGGTGTGATATGTATATCACCAATCCCTGCAATGGTAGCTAAAGAGCCATTGGCCATGATAATTTTTTTATTACTTGGACAGTGGGTATAGGAATGGAAGAACTGAAATGTGGGGGTCATATGGTCAGTAGCACTAGAGTCAATGATCCAAGAGTTGGTATAGTCTAAGACATTCATACAAACAATTTTACCTGAAAGAACTATCGAACATGCTCCAAAAAGCTTTTCAAGAGATCCCAATAAGTTTCTCAATTTCTCAATTTCTTCACTGCTGAATCCCTCTATTGCTGATTTTTTCTCCATATTGGGTTGCTTTGCCATATGCGCACGAGGCCTTTGTTTCTCCCCACGGTTGCCCCATTCTCGGCTTGGAGGTTTACCATTTAACTTCCAACACTTCTCCCTTGTATGCCTCGGTTTCTTGCAATAAGTACACCAAAGATTGTCTTTGTTCTCCTTCCCTTGGTTATCGTTCTTTGACTTCTCCTGATTTGTGTTTGCTGCTAAGGCTGACCCATCCATAGTATGTGGTTCTAGCATGACACTCCTCCGACTTTCTTCTGCTCGGATTAATGAGATTGTCTCTTCTAGAGATGGTATATCCTCCTTGCCGAGGATTTGGATTCTAACATGATCAAATTTAGGATTCAATCCTGCTAAAAAATTATATATCCGATCCTTCTCAATGAACTTCTTCAAGGTGGCAGCATCATCAGGGCATTTCATCTCAATTACAAGATAGTGATCCAGTTCCTGCCACAGATTCTGGAATAGAGTTGCATACTCTGTGACAGATTTGTCAATTTGTTTGGTTGCTCCGACTTTTTCCTTGATTTCATACACAAGGGCAGCATTGGGGGCTTTCGAGTATGTGCGGTTGATATAGTCCCAGATTTCCTTTGCGGTGTTCAAGAACATGTAAGTGTCACTGATCGTTGGGTCCATAGAATCCCATAGCCAGGACATAATCATGGAATCATCCTCTTCCCATGTTGTAGAGGCTGGATCCCTTTTTTCTGGTCCGGTTCTAAGTGGGTGATTAATCCTCCCTTTGCCTTTTAGGTATGTGCGGACAATTTGGGACCATTTGAGATAGTTCGTCCCATTGAACCTGTTGGATGCCCGAATATTCTGCAACTCTCCAATTTTTTGAACAACATTGTATTTTTCAGAATGGTTGGAGTAGTTGGAGATAGTAGATAGTGGTTTCCGACATTGACGTGGTGGAGAAGAAAAATTTGCAGCAATTAAGACTAGAATCAATCTGCAGTGGTAAAAGAATTGCAGCAATTAAGGGAGCGGATAAAAAAATCCAAACAACGACAAAGATCGCGAGATCTGCGACACAGGATTGCAGCGGCAAACAGGAAAAAAAAATCGCAAGCTCTGCAGCGACCACACAACGAAAAACAGCGCAAAGTACTTTAGCGGCAAAGACGATCTTCCTCGTGACAACGTGCTGCTCCTCTCGGACGAAGAGGAGAGGATGGAGCGCAGATCGCCGAGAACCGAGATGTCGAAGAAGATGCGAACGAACACGAAGGCGGAAGCAGCCTGTGCTCGGAAGGGCGCAGCAGAGGCGGAGAAGAAGGAGAAGTCGGAGAAGCGCGCGGAAAGGGAAGAACTCTACTGGATCGAGGCCCGTGAAGGGAAGAACGCTACTGGATTTGCGACTGTCGGAGAAGTACGCGGACGCGGCCGCTAATCGGAAGAAACGCAGGATCTGCGACTGACTTTCTCTAGATCGAGGACAGCGCGTGCAGAGAACGGACACATGCGATTCCTCTAGAGTTTGAGTCTCGTCTCTGATACCATGTGGAAAATTAAAGAAATAATTTGTATTTCTCACTTACTTTTGAATTGATCATACAAGGTATTATATAGGAGATTATAAGGAGAAAAACTAGGAAATTATTTAACTAATTCCTTTAATTTAAGGGATTTACCAATTAATTCTAATTTCCTTAATTAAGGAAATTAGAATTAATTCTCACAACTTTATTTCCATCTCAGTCACTTCTCGACAATTTCTATAATAAACTTTGAAGGCTCTTTGGCATCTCGAAATATGAAGCGAACCGTTGCGCTAGTATCAATAGAAAATTGCTTTAGATGATTTGCCTTTGTGCTTCACTATTTGTTTGTTCTTCGCTGGTTTTCTATCTTAGATTGTTCTGGACCTCTGGTTTCTTGACCTATCTTTGCTCTCTGTGATCTTGGACTGTTGTTAGGCAAGTGTTTTTTTATGTGATCATACTCACCACAATACAACACCTTGTAAAGTTTAAAAAATATTTTTTGAATGTGGCTCTCTATGTAATACAAATTGAACTCACCAATTGGCCTTATTGCATGCCATACTTTCTGTTCTCTTGAATTGTCTACATCTAATATTATTAGTAGGCCTTTTCCTCTTCTCATGTTTCTATTTCTTCCTTCGCGACGCTATAAGTTCTTCTAAAGTGTAATAATATTTGTTAAATGTGGCTTTTATATGTAGCACAAATTGAAGACACCAATTGGCCTTTCTTTCTTTTACTTTTTATTAGTATGCTTTATTAATCTTGCACTTTCCACTAACTTAATAAAATTTTAATGTGAATTGAAACAAAGGCTTTTATGATTAATACCTCGACCCTTTCAGAAATCTAAACATGAATGTGCCTCATCTTGATTCCTCTTGTTAATAAAAATATGGCCTTTCATAAGCTCTTTGTATTTTTCACCATAGAACATCTAAATATGTATATTAATCAAATCGATATTATGCATCAAAATATAATTAATAATGACTTGATATACTAATTTAAAAATATAACATTCTAATAAGATATAGCATACTTATATTACTTAAAGCATGCCCTTTGAATAATTTATAATTGATGTGTAATCACTTTAATTATGAAAGTAGGTGTCTTGCCGTCCCCCTTTTTATCCGGATTGTTGGCTTCCAGATTAGGTTCTAGCTGGAAAACTAAGTACAGTTTTGAAGGAAAAAACTTTGTGGAGGATGATACATGGCCTTTTTTGGAACAGGGTTTAGCACTCCCACTATAAATGCATAAAATAATAAAAATGAATGATCACTACTAGTTCGTCAGCCATTGAGACTTTATTGGGAAATGTGTTGCACCTCTTCTATGTGTGTGAAACGACAAATGCCTCATTAGGCACATTGAAATTCATGAAATCTGGAAAGTATTCTACTTCAATATATGCCTAGATATGGAGTTTCAGCTGTGTAGCGGTAGTGGATAACAAGATGGTTACTGTTTTCTCTCATATGCTCTAAAATCACACAGGCCAGTATTTTTATAGTAAGAATTAAGTGTATTAGAGCCTTAGAAAATATAAACTGGAATGATATTGTAAGAATTAAGTATATTAAAGATATGGTGAGAGTAGTACCTCATGATAAATTGATCAAATATGGATTTAGGTAGTTTGCATGTGCACCACGAAGAGAGGAAGATGCACTATCTAGGTGAAGTGGATTGTATTAATGTGGAAAGATTAGGTAAGAGATGGGTATACCAACTATTTGATGATTGGAATTTATGCAAAAAGACTTCTGCGACCTAGAGTTAACATATCATGTAATAATCAACAAGAAAGAATGGATGAGAGATTATTAGAAGTAATCATAAATTGCTAAGAATAGGTTAGTCATGATGAGAAAAATATAACTAACTTTTATTGTATAAGAAGTTCTTAACTTCTAAACTACATAACACTAGCAATGTCTCAAATGACCAAAATGGCGCCAAGATTAGTTATGGGTATTGGTTCTTATATGAGTATATAAGGATGTCAAATTATGATTTTTTTTTTTCATGCTTGTTTTCCATTCCATCCTGTCACGTGCCCACTTTAGTATGATTTTTTCTTACTAGTGTTTTAAAACTTTTATTTAGGATGTCTCTTGTCTTCGGTTACTTAAGGAGTTTGATCCTAAATATTTCCTACCAAAGGCTTTCATGCATCGATATCGTTGCTCGGACTCAGAGAATTTGGCGAGGAGCGGGAAAAGAGGTCAGATTACCGATCAACTTGTTGAGGTTCCGCTTGATCAACAAATATATGACATGATTGATGCAGAAGGACAAAGAGGAATAACCATTTTGGAGGTAATTTTTGTTTGACCCATTTAACGTATTTGGATTCTTATTTTCACGCTATTCTATTACATTGAGCTTACATCAACACGCTCACATTTCTCCTGTTGTTTTTCTTGTTTCATGCTAAACATTTTATGATTGGATGTATATACTTGTCTCATCTTCAACTTCGGTAAATGAAGCAAGTTAATTTCCTACATGATTGCAATGGTAGGTTTTGAAAATTTGCTCGAGGAACACTTTTGCTTATCCTTTTTGTATCCGTTGATGCACTGTAACAATTAGAACACTGTAGGTTGTTTGCATTGACTATTCATCAACATTTTGTCAATATCTTAAACTTTAACATGAGAATATGAACATAAAGTTTAGTCCTTCAGTTGCATAATATTAAAAGATAGTATGAACCTATAATTTAAGCTGTTTATTGATGTGTCATATCCCCAGGACTTACATAGTTACTTTATTATGAGAAGTGTAAATAAGTAACATTCTAATTTTTCCTTTATAGTAGAAAATATGTTAGATTTTGTAAATGTTCAAGGCGTAGTTTTGTGTCCCTTTGTACTCTTTTGATATATTAATACAAAATGCAACTTTGAAGGTGACAAGGACTTTTTTTTTTGTAGTTTAAATTATTCTACATGGGTTAGTGGCGACAAGTATGACCTGTTGGTTGTGAGTGACTTGGCACTCCGAATTTGTTGCTCCTAAGATGGTGCTAAATATTTGGCTAGCCATAAAATGGTGCTTGGACTTGGCACATTTGTCTCCTGACACAACTGTTCATTAGAAGGCTTACAAGATAAGGAAAAAAAAAATAGAGGGAAATATTTAAAAGGTCAATGTAAGTCCTTTAAAGCTTAAAAAGCATGCGACATATCTAATGCCTTTCATGTAAGGCCACAATTATAAACTTAATTGGAGCTCCTGTTTACCATTCGCATTGTCTTTCCTTGGTTGACAGCTTACTAACTTCTCCTTCACCCCACCAACTTGTCATTTGGAGATATATCAGTTGTGAGAAAGCTCAATGGAAATATATAAAACAGTTATTGAGCTGAGTAGGCACAAGGTATTTTTATTTTAATCAAAATTTAACATATAAAGGTTCCCCTGTTTAAATTGTCACCATCCTTGAGTTGTTGTTCTTGTAGTAGCAAAGTCCTCATCTGATTCTTTAGCTATAATTACCCTTTTTCTATAGGGTTTGGTTCTTTATAAATAAGAATACTAATGAGAGAGCTGTTGATGGAGGCTTAGATGTGCAATATCTATTTTACTTGTGACATCTTCTAGCTATTCCCTTTTTAAATGGTTGTTGGCATTACACGACATCTATCTATATGCTTGTTTGCCAATGTTGTTCACATTTTTCCACTTTTCTTATTAGCTATGACTAATGTAATGGAGTGCAATTATTACATCTTTCGTGGAGCAAGCATTGATGAAACAAGACTTTGTAGCATACAGCGCTACACTCTTGGTGACACCATTAGATGGTCATTAAATTCGATTGGTCTAGTTCCATTAGTTAAAGACTTAGTATATCATTTCTGGGATGATAGTTCTAGTGGATGCCAATAAAACTATACGGCCACCCAAAGCTAGTCCACTAAATGTTGATCTTACATGCTCCCGCCTGTTTGTAAATTTCGAAGTTTTTTTTTTAAATATTTTTGAGGGGTTGTAAATTTGAATGTTGGCGGCTCCTTGTTGGTCATCCTCTTATGTGAAATCTTGCTACCATGATAGATACATACTTGTTGAGCACATCAAGATAAACTTTCTAACTTGTTATACTACTATGTTTCTCATCAGTTAGATCCATTGGCCTTCAATGCTTAGGTCAGTTGAAATTCAGAAGATTTCCCGATATAACTTTGTCTTTATAGTAAAATATTTACAAAGTAAGGTCAAGCTTGAGAAGATGTCCACATTAGTATCTTGAAAGTCACAATGAGAGAATCTTTTTAAAACCTTGTGTGGATGTCCACATTAGTATCTTGGAAGTTGTTGTGGGCTGGAAAAATCAGAGTGAGAACTCCTAATTAAATATATCATGGTCTACACATTAATCTAATTGAATAAGTGCTATTGGAAATTTTACAAACAATGCGAAAAATGTTGTGAAACTTGATGTTCTTATAAAAAATTACTAATTAATCTCAACCATCCAATCAATGGTATCGATCATTATGCTAATGAAAATCATCGTGCAAGGTTGAATGACTCAACAATGCCTTAAGTCAACCGTCTAATCTCTTCAAGATGCATAAAGGCCTTTGAATCAAATCCATGAAATTAAGCATCAATTCTGATGCATCAAGCAATCTATCTAATGAACCAACTCAAAGCACACCCAACACCAGTGTCAAATCCGTCCTACAACCTAATTTCAATATCTACTAGCATGGATCTTAAAATTTCAATGCTCCATCCATCCATCCATCCATCACCCTTAAGAATAGAAGCATCCATCAAGGATCACAAAGATAAGGCGCCTCTCTTTTTCTTTGATTGGCCAGGGAGCTAAAATACTATTCAAGGAAGAGCCTTTCCATCTAGCACAAGCTAAAGATGAATTGGATACTCCATTCCCCCTCTATTCCTATAGAAATGCTAAAATGTCCTTCATACACATGTTTACAAATACCTATAAGAAGCTAAGCCTTATGTTTATATTTTTTCCATTCTTTCCCCAAGAGGGGAGGGTTTTCCTTTTAGCCCCTCAAACTTCAACCCAAAGAGGAAACGATGTTGATTTGGTTTCAACTCTTAGCTTGATCACTACTTAAAGTGTTTGATGGTCTTTGTAAGTGTAAAATCCCTAAATTGGTATGTTGTTCTATTGTTTAATTGATTGTGTCAGATATAAGATTAAACTTGAGATGAACTACTAGCAAAATTCTATGTAGCATTTCAAGAAAACAATAATTATCGACTAACAAAGCATTAATTATTGAGAATAAGTGATAAAAAGTGTAAAAAAAATCATTCAAAAATATTGTTAAAGAAAAGTGTGCCAAAGAAGTTATAAATATGCAACACAGTTGCACTGAAATATGGCAAAATTTAGGTAAGTCTCCAAGGAAGGGAAACGTTCATAGATAGAATTAACAAGTGAAAATATAAACTGAGTAATATAAATATTTTAATCTTTTGTTTACTCACTAATCCTCTCAAAATTCATATTTAACATTCAAATTTCTTACTTTGTAACTCTTTTATTTATATTTGTATGCATATTATGAATTCACGACGAGAGAAGTTTTTCTGAACTCTTACTGTTTTAGGAATAGGCTTCTCAGTTTTTTTTTTAATTTTAATTAATTTATTGTTATTTTTAGAATAATCTTTTACTATATCACACTTCATATTTTACCTAAAAAAATATGTAATCATATTATTCGATGTTGAGTAGAATCTTCTCTTATTTTTGTGATTTAAAGTTAAGAAATAAGAGCAACTATCTTGTTTAAAAATTTTAAAAGAACAACAATTACTCAAAAAGTATGGCAGAACTAATATAACATTTTTTAATCTTTTTAAACTGTGTTATGGAAATGTGAAAAAGTTTTATTATCGTATTATTAAAATATTTTTAAAGTTTATTGATATATTTTACTTTTGACGAAGCAGAACATGAATTCTTCATATTTGCATTCAAAATTTTAGGCTTGTAATTTTAAACATAGATTTATTAATATATTTATAATTAGTATATTGCAGAACTATTTTGTAATTTATTAAGAATAAAATGAAGTTCAAACAACTGAAAAAAATGTTATTTATTCATAACTTGTTATGAATTTTATATTTAGTTGCATCTGAATGAGATGCATGCCAAGATCAGAAGAAAGATAATCTTGGATGATAATGGACTTGTTACTCAACAAGATGACGAGAGATTGTACTTAGTATTTTAAAAAAAATATATCATACTTGATACGCCACCAACAAATTATCATAACCCAACACCAATCTCGATGCAATATTTTAAGCACGAACATTCAAACTTTGATTACGAGTCATCCGAAATTTCGATTTCAGCAAAATTATAGTCAAATTGATCGGCTCGATGAAACGGATCTAATGATATAAAAATTAGTCCAATCCGAGTCAAATCAGGCTCGAATCAAGTCATTAAACCACTACTACGAGATTTTTGGAGGCATTTGAAAGGTCAAACAAATGTCGAATCCAGCGAGTTTATAGTCGAATCGAGCATCTCAAAAAGACGAATCCAACGAGCTCAAGATTGCTCAATTCCGACATCGTTAAGGCACTCAAATGTCCATCAAACGTCATCTGATCAAGGGAAGCTCTCCGGATCGTCCGATCAAAATGGTTCATATTCCTGCATTAATTGCACTCAAAACACTATAAATAGAGCCTCACCCCTCACATGAAAGGGGGAGGCTTAAGAGAGAACTTGAGGCTTTGAGAAGGAGCTTAAGTCCAAGATCATCATCGCCATCGTCGATCGTCGTCGGCCACCATCGACCGTCGACAACGACCGACGAGCTCTGTCGACCACCGTCGACCACCGTTGAACACCGTCGATCACCGCTGACCTCTGTGAACTA
>JXCR01125067.1:0-42229 GCA_002079205.1 Phalaenopsis hybrid cultivar
GGAGCATTTTGCCGAAACCCTAGCAGAGCATCCAGGGAGACAGCCGCCAACCTTCATGCCGAAAAAAATATGTGTTGTATCCTAATATACATGTATATATATATATATATATAAATTGAAAGTTAAATTCTTATTTTGTCCAGGATCAAGTTTTTGGTTTTATTGCAATGTAAGGAACATAAGTGAAAAATATCATCAAAGGCTTTGTTATACTGTTGCATATAATAAGTAAGTGGGATCACCGGTCTTCAAGAATATTCAAAATATAGATTAACCAATGTTCTTTATAGCATCTCTAGTAAGGGTAAAGAATATTATTGCTCCTATTTGGTACCACACATTTAGTATACTTCCACAACTAAATTTCTATGTTTATCACTAATTCATGATAAGGAAAAGATATTTTACTTATATTTCCTTCATTTTGCAAGTATTTTAGTTAAGTTAATTAGTTACTTACTTTTTTTTCAATTATGAAAAATTACAAAAAAAAATCAAACTTTTATTCCTATTATAGCATCCTAAGTTTGAGTGAGAATATATGCTTCTAAGTATTTTATTATCTAAAACTAATCCTTCTCGTGGGTTAAATATTTGGGACTTAATCAGAAAGTTCTATATTACTTGATAACAATGCGTATACTTGCATATTCAGTCACAAGTACTGAAATATAATCACATACATATAAAGTCAAGATCAATTAACCAATAATATAAGCCATGAAGGCATAAGAAAACAATTAACAAAAAAATATTACAGGAATTTCTTAATAAATCAATTATTCCCTACATCATCGAGACACGAAGAAAGGTTAGTTGCTCATTATGGAGAAAATCATAATGAAAAACACCATATGAAAATCCATTGAAAACAACATACATAAAAAAAAACTTAGAAGAAATTATTTTCTATGCATATTCAACACCTTTCCCTCTCATACAAACTTTCTCATAACTCACAAAGTAAAGAAAAACTCTCTCTTAAGGGTTTCCACTCAAGAAGGAAGATAGCCCTTAAGAGATCCTTTAAAATCTCTCCCAAACTCTCTTCTTTCAGCCTCCAAACCCTATTTGATCCAGAACACCATTCAAAAAGTTCTATGATTTGATTTTATAGCAAAATTCATAATTTGAGCCATCAAGTTTCCTTCCTAAAGTGTCTCCCACTCCTCTGCGTGGTCGCACCAGTTTTTGATGTGGTCATGTTTCCCTGCTGCATCACATGGTGTGGTCATGCCATTTCTAGCATAATTACATCATTTCTGGCATGGTCATGTCGATCATGTTTGATAATTGGCATGGTCACACCGTCTTTAGGCGTGGTCACGTCGCCTTAAGCGTGATCATGCCACTTTGGGGCACTTTTCCGCTAAATTTTATCATTCCAAAAAGTTCATATTCAATTATTTCATCTTTCAAAAAATGAACAAAATACCTTTCTCAAGCTTAAATATATTGTAAATACATAAACTTAGCATTTAAAAATAGGAAAAATAGTAGGTAAAATCATGTGAAATTGATACATGTCACTCATCAGCCAAGGTTATGAAATTATATGTTTATGGAGAAAAAAAATTATTCATTAAGTATACATTCATGGTATAGAGCATTTAAATCTTACCAAAGCAAAGCATTTGGGAGAACTTGGCAAGCTAATATTTTATATTTTATTTCTAAGATCAAGCAATTAAAAATATATTTGGAAAAGAAATTCTTTTTGAGTTGATCTAAGTTTAGGTTTTAACAAGGTTTTAATTAAAGTTTTGGTAACATGGTTTGGACTAAAATCTTTAATTTTTGGAAGTGAACTTTGAACTTAGAAATGACTTTAAAGTGTTAAATGTCTTAGCTCAATAATGAGAATTTTAAGAAGAAGGCTTTCTTATATAGAAAATCATTAAACATTGATATGGTTAAGGTTTTAACTTCAAAAAACCTCTTAAGTTTGGAATTAAGTTTTGAATAGAATTTTAAACTCTGGGAATCATAGTTCTTTTTAAATGTTTAAAAGAGATATTTTGAAAAAGCTTTTAAATATAAAAAAAAGTTAAGTTTTGAAAAGATTTTTTTTATCTTGAAAAGATCTTTATCTTGAGAAACTTAAGAAGTTTTGAATTTTAAAAAGTATGAAATTTTTTTCTCTTTAAGTTAGAATAGAAAAGCATTGATTAACTCTAAAATTTATAAAGTTAGAGTACAATTTAATTATTGTGATAAAAGTTTTTTCATTAAATTATAAATACACTTTTAAAATTATGTATATTTACAACACTTTTTGATTTACCTATAAAAAAATATTCTTTCTCTTTTATATAATTTTAAAATCACAAAACTCTCTTTTGCTTAACCTTTAGGAAGTTTAATCCTTTTATTGGCATCAAATTGTGATGTCAGTAAGGTTTAAATGTTCTCTCAATTGTTATGGGAGCATGTAACATGCATACATAACTTCCCATAGCTCAAGGACTCCATTAAACTTTCTCACATGAGTCTACAGAAAGATCAGGGTTAGGGTGTTCCACTCCTGTGGTGGTTTGGGACACCCATTGGCATTGAAGTCCTTGAGGTAATGCCCATAAAAAAATGTTTATCTTTTAATTTATGTGACTATATTTTAGCCATATTTAGTCTCCCATAGTTTACAGATTGCCAAAAAACTTTATCAGAAGATTTCAACAAAAGTCAAGGGTTTTCAAACCTGACCAATGCCTAAGAGTTAGGTTCCTCATGCATAGGTGCAGGTCTGGGTGCCTAAGCACCGAAAATAGCCCAAAATAATTCAAAATTGAAAGCCTAGTAAATAGGCACCAAACCCTCAATGTCAAGGTACTCAAATGTGCTTCAAAATGTTGTATTCAACCCAAAAAGGCAGAAAGTAAGCACCTGGAAGAGAAGGGGTGGGGGTAAGGTAGTGCCTTGGTGCCTAAACTAGCTCCATACAACGTCCCAAACCTAAGAGCATGGAAAGTAGGTGTTATGACTGTTAGGTGCTAGTTTATTTTTTGCTCCCAATTTTTTTGTACTTTCCACCCGAAACACCCTCCAAAGTAGCAGAAAATCAAAGTTTTCTGAGTTGGAGGGGAGATATGTATGGGAGAAGCAAAAATGTTACTAGGTGGAAATTTTTGGCCCCTTGGAGTGAAAAGGAGTAGTTCATATTTAGCAATAAGAGGGTAGTGGCAGGCTATTTAGTTTCTTCTTCCTCTTGGATTTCCTTGGAGAGATTCTTCTTCTTTTAGTTCTTAGAGAGTTAAAGCCATCTACATTGTTGGAGTTGCTAGAGCATTAGCTAGGAGTTCTCTTAGATTGCTTGAGGAGAGGAGTTCTTGCTAAGGGAAAAAAGGAGAAGGCTTCATCCTCTTTATCTTCTTCCCTAAAATCTTCCCTCTTACCCAACTAAAATCTCTTCTTCACCAACTTCTTCTTTTTCCTCCACTATTACTTTGAGTGTGTGAGGGAGTTTTGTTGGAGGGGTTGCATTGTGGAGAAGAGGAGTGCTTCATCTCTTCTAAGGGGTAGGAGAGTCTTCTCACTTAAGAAGGAAGGAGAGCTTCTTCCTTGCAAAGTTGGGGCATTGATAACTAAAGATAACCCCTCAATCATCTATCATGTAGTTGAATACTCTTAAAACTCTTGCAATATCATTCCTAGTGCCCCTTAAGTCTAGATATTAGAGGAATTACGTTAGGGTTCTATGATAGTGAAAACACCCATAGGTTAGGAGCTTTTTGATTCCCTTACAAATCCATGAATGAACCCAATCATAGCACTTTAGCCTAATCGTCTAATAGACTAGCAGCCTAGTGGTTGTTCAGTGGTTGCATTGCTTGATGAATGGGATGTTGTAACTCTAAATTAGAGAAAAAGGAATTTCTTTGCTCCTTTTCATGTAGATAATGAAGGCTATGTCAGCATCATAAATCCTTCACTTTCATGAATACTTTCTTCAAGGAAAATAATCCTTCACGCTTACCAAACTCCTAGAGCTAGGACCTCCATTATGATGAGTAATAGATAGTTTTTAAAACTTTGTCTTTTCACTCTAGGATCTCATGAGGTCACTATGATGAGTTCAGTTCCTCGTCAAGCACGATCTTATTTTCCATGTTGCATACATTCACATTTGTATTCTGTGTTCGACATGATTTTCAAAATTGCATAAAAAATGTCCTTTTTTTGCATGCATCGTTGGTAGATGAACATTCCACCCGAGTCACTTGACAACCATCATTAACTCATTCGATCAACGCCACTTGCCTGCTCCACTCGATTGACCTTTTTTGTAGGCTCGACCGATCAACCGCCACAAGTCTGATCGGTATGCCTGATAGCCTTCATTGACTTGAGTGATCGGATGCGACCATTCTGATCAATTTGATTGTCATTTTTTGCCAGCTTGAATAAATAATCATCATAGTTTATTATGTTCATTTGATAATCTTCATTGACTTGATTGATTGGCTGCTACCTACTTAAACGATTCAATCGATATTTTTTATCACACCAATCGATTGACCACCACTGGCTTGATCAATTTGATCAACCTTTTTTTGTTAGTTTGATTAATTAACCATCATCGATCTAATCAGTTCGCTCAACCATCTTCATCCACTCAATCGATCGGCCGCAACCTGCCCAATCGACTCTATCAAAGTTTTTGATCAGTTTGACTGATCTCCCACCATCAGTTTGATCGTTTTTCTTGCCTAACTTCATTGACTTGATTGATCAACCACCATCCTACCAATCGTATCAATTAATCAATTCTTCTTGAATGTTATATTATGACATGCTTATTTTGTACTGCTTGCATGAATACTTTTGCACTTTCTCGCCACCGTGCATCGGTGAGCATATGCCACCATAAGCTCATGGTTGGCATTTGTGCCCTTTGGGTACTATAATTCATGTTTATTTTTTAAAATTATTATATGTCACTATGAATTACGTCAGGTTTGCAGTTACACTTTGCACTCTTGCATTTTATCTTACATAACATATAGCACGTTCATGACTTGCATGTTTGAGGTCTTCTTGAGTAACTGTTCTTGCAAACTCATCTTTGACACTCACATGACTGTGTCATGGATGGCTCACACATTAAGCTTACTCAGAGATTTACATTGCTTCATCTCGTTCCACTATGCATTATGTCATGTTTGTGGTTACACTTTTCACTCTTGCATGTTATCTTACATAGCATATAGAATGTTTATGACTTTCATGCTTGAGGTCTTCTTGAGTCACTGTTCTTGCAAAGTCATCTTTGACACTCACATGACTGCATCACTGATGGCTCACACATCAAGCCTACCCAAAGAATTACATTGCTTCATCTCCTATTACACCGCTTCAGACTGCTGTTGGCATTTTCTTGAGTCGTTATTTCTACACACCCACTTGTGACACTCACTTGTTTGCCTTCGGGATAGTTTATACATAAATCTTAATTAGCGTGTAATTCTCTCAAATGAGATTTACATCACCTCACCTTCTACGACACTGCTTTGAACTGTCGTAGGCACTTCATTGTGTCACTCAGCATGGGTCATGCTTCATAACCTTTGAAACCACATAGTATGTGATTTATGCCCATTCGAGTACAAAATTCTCACCGAGTCCTAGTCATGATCCAAAGGCCTTTGAAACCATCCAACACTTGAGTAATAATACTCATCCCTTGCGACAACACCCTACACTATCACTGGCACTTTTTTTTTGTATGAGGCACGTGTATGCTTGTTTGCATGCTGCACCATACTTGGTTTTGCCTACCATTTTTATGCGTGTTTAGTAGATATTGAGGAAAGGTGTAACTCTCCCCTGTGCCATCCTATAAACTAGGCAGCCAAGCATAATATCATTTGTATAATGTGCCCTACAAATTCATCTTTGCTCTACCGTTGTGTTCGTCACTAGTGTATGCCATCATAAACTTGGAATGAATATTCATCATCTAATGATCACTCCTACTTTGATGGAGTATTCATGATGAACTAGATTACCTTGCATTCGCATGTGCATTTCCCAATTTTATTGATGACGAAGCTAGCTCATTAGCTGAGTGACCCTTTGCTGGCCACGATGTGTTAGCAAGTATTTCCCGTGAGGATGTCTCATTGGGCTATATGATGCAGGAAGTTTTGTTGTGCAATGTAATTATCTTTTAATACTACAATACACACAACGTCACAAGTAGTGAATATGTAGTTAAATCTCAATAGAAATAAATTCAGTATAAATAGTTTTATCTTCTAAAATCTTTAAGCCGCCAAATCATAATAATAATGCAAGTATACTAATTGCTCAAGTAATAAAAGGCTCTAATGGAGTTCTAAGTATAGATCTTACATGGAGTTGTAAATTCTTATGGATATAACATCAAACACAATATTGCAACTATAAAACATAAGTCAGCAAAAAAAATATATAAAGTAAATTTAATGCGCGCTAAATGTAATGAAGTTAAAAGAACTAGGTTAACTTAACTATTTGCTAAACTTCGAAAGTAAACTTATACAGACTAAACAAAGTTTTGTAGTGAAGAGTTCAAATTTAAGAAAGCATCCTTCCCCTTTACAATGAGTTTATGGATTGTGAAGTAATTAAAATCATTATATATATATATATATATATATGTACATATATAATTGTATTGTGCCAAATAAAAACAATCATATTCCTTACCCTCTGAGATTGCATAAAAAACATTGACTAATCCAGAGTTTGGTTCCTATATATATGGTTAGGTTGAGAATACTGGCTGCCACTCTAGAGCTCTCACTTCTACCTCCCTTAAGGGCTAATAATCTTGCTTTAGTTTCCAAGCAATTGAACCAATTGGAGATTTTAATCTGTCACCATAAAATCTCTAATTTTATACCCATCAAACTATATTTTCCTATTTATTTTTACACATCCCCATGGACTACATTCTCACCCATGGGATTTTATTGTTGTTCTAGACTCTAACGCTTTTGGCGCCGCTTCTCCTTAAAATGGCGCCTATAGTGCCAATTTCTGAAGCCTCTGACACCAACTTTCTGGAAAATAGTGCCTCTGACACCTGTTCTGGGGCCTCTTGCTCTAGGATGCTGAAATGCTCCGTTTTGACTCCAAATTTATTCTTTTTTCCTCCTTTTTGCTTTTTTTGCTCCAATTTCCTAAAATTGATATACCTTTAATAAAACATGAAAACACCATTCTTTATAGTGCAATATCACCAAATTTAAGCATAAAATGAATACATAAAATTACACATTATTTTGGTGTATCAAAATCCCTAAACTTAAATGTTACTTGTCATCAAGCGACTCTTTTACTACATAAGAATATGACTTATGACAGAGATTAACTTATAAATTTCTATAATTCAATTTAATAAATATAATAGTATAATTTAAGAAAAAATTTTAACAGCTTAGGTTAAAACTACAAGTATAAGAACTCTTAGTAATGAAGTTTAAGATTGTTGAATCTCCATTCATTTTAAGAAGAATTGTAATTTATCATATCAAAGATACTTATAATATCCATATTGAAAGAATTTCATGAAAACATTATTAGTAAAGTAGCTAATACTAATATACAAGTTTAGAAAATGTAAGGAAGACTCAAGTTGATTCAAGTGAAGCTAATTTTTTATTAGGCATCTCCTCAAGCTTCTCCTCACATATTTTTCTTTCCTTTTTCTTTTCTTTTTCTTTTTTTTCTTTTTCTTTTCTTTTTTCTTTTTATCTCTCTAGGTTCATTTTCAATCCTTTCTCTTTTTTTTTTTAATGTGAGGATTACTATATCTGTGTAGCCTTTAATAATTTTAAACTTCATTATCCCCTTCTTGAAATTAAAACTTCTTACCTACCTTTACTTTATAAATTCATATTAGTTTTGAAGATTTTTTTCTTATTGTATAAAACTCTAAGATTCTTAATACTTCAAAAATACAATTTTCTTTACTTTAAATAGAAAAACATAGCCTTATTCCTTCATACTAAATATCTTAACTCCAGAATTGGCCTTCATTATTAAAGATTTTTGTTTAAATTTACCATAATATTTACAAAGAAAAATATAAGTATTTAAAGTTAAAATTTGATATCCAAGGACATGTTAAAGTAATTTTAAAAATATAGTTAATTTAGGACAAATAAAATTTAGTTTACTTCTTTTAAAGAAATTTTTCTTTCCCCCAAAGTTAAATTTTTAAATAATAAATAAAGCATGTAGTAAAAGAATTTTGTAGGTGAAAGAAAACCGTAAATGCATAAAAATAAAATTGACCTGTAGAGGATTCTGAATATGAAACTTGGCTTTGACATATTGTGGGTACTAATTTAAAAATTATGGTCCTTAAAGCAATAATGAAACATAATATATCAAAGGATTTGCTAGGAAAAATAAATTAAGAACATGAACAGTAAATTAAAGCAACTAACAATGTTGAAATAAAATCTATAGTTTATAGCTACATATACAAACAAGTTCAAAAAGTCCACAATCAAAACACATAAATTGTTCTAATCTTACCATCAACAATAAAACAAAACAAATAACAACAACTAAAAAATAAAAACCCAATAAATTATACTCATCTTCTTCCTCTTCTTCTTCTTCTTCTTCTTCTTCTTCTTCTTCTTCTTCTTGCACATAAGGCGTGAAGCTGGGGCATGTAGGAAACTTTATAGTGTGATCACCCTTCAAAAATTTAACCATCATCTCTTCATATGCAATATCATGCTGTACTCTTCTCATTTGATAATCATCATTTTGAGCCTTTCTTGATTCCAAATCACCTATTCTATTTTGCATTGCTATAAGATCTGATTGTTTAATCATTAACTGTTTCATAATATTTTCCAGTAAAACAAAACTAGAAGTAGATGGTCCTATAGCTGATGTGGAGGGTCTACCACTACTTCCACTTTTGAATCTAGTAAATGATTCAAATTTATGCACAGTGGCTTTTCCAATGGGTTTCTTTGGTTGCATCATTTCTTCATTTCTATTAGATTCTACTCCTGATTGTTCACATAAATTGAAAATTAGGGCAAGATATCTCAAAACACTAGTTGTTCCACTTCTAGCAATGCTCTGAGCATTACGCACAATAAGAGCACCAATATCAACAACTTTCATTTGTTGAATACATAAATTTAGTACTGTTTTTTCTAGTTACTTTACTCATGTGATTAGATGGAATCAATTTTGCAGAGATAATGTAATGTCTTGTTATAGATTGAACATTTAACATGTAAGTGGTGAAATTAACTTTATGATTATTCTTAATCTTCTATTCTCCCTTACATAAGTGAGATAGGCAGTTACTTCATCAAGTGAGGAATCATAAATCACAAAAGCAGCGTACTCACAATTAAATTCATTCTACAGCCCATAAAATGCATTGATTCTTTCATGAGTAAATTCAACTTGTTTACCTTAAACATAAATGAGCTCGTCCACAATCACTTGCATATTGAAATAAAAATCTTGAATCACAGGAACAATGACTACTGGAGTGAAGTAGCAAAAGGTTTCCCACTTCCAAGAAATTATCAACCTTTCAATTTGTTCTCTAAGGCTTTAAAATGCACGTTCCTGAATCAATTTTATAGTCCACATCATAGAATTATAATTGTACTGAGCCTTCAAATTTACGAATCTCCTCGCAACAAAACATCCCGAAGGCTTTCCTCTCTTTACTCTTGCAACCATAGGAATTTCTAAAAAAATTCGCATAAAATCCAAATAAATTCACAATATCAAAAATCAAACTCCAAAAGTAGGGATATTTGGTAACAAAATTTTCACCATGGGTTTTCTTTAAACTTCTTCAAAAAAAACTCAAATTTTAGGATTTCCATAATGTAGGAAAAATCCAATGTGAAAATAAAAAAATTCCAAAGTTAAAGTAAAGCTCTTACAAAGGGAAGATAGAATCCAAGACTTTTTAAACTTCAAATCTCCAAAGTCCACAAAATGACTAGCCCTAGGTTGAATTTTGGCCTTAGTTTATAGGTAGGAATCAAGAAGTAAAAATGGGGTTTTACAGGGGTTTTCACAGTTTTAAGGAATTATGGGTGTTTTTAGGATTCTGGCGCCTCAGGCGCCAACACAAAAATTTTTTAGATTTCAACTTTTGTTGGAAATCTGCTGCATACCACACCACATCAACCTCTAAATGACTCAATTAAATGCTTATATTTATAGTTAAATAATTTTCTAACACAAATTTTAACAAACAACACAAAACTCACATTTACATAAAAATCCAAATGATTACAAAAAAAAAAAATTTTTAAGCCAACACATCTAATTTAGCATTGAAATCAAACCAATAAACTAACACTGAAGCCTAATTATCAAAAATTTAACAAACAAAACATACAAGGTTCTGCAATAAAAATAAATAAAATCGAACAAAAACCAATAACACACATAAGCATTTACAACTACAAATTTCATACTGAAATGAGTTCAAACATCTTCTTCACTTTCGTCTTCTTGAATGTTTCTCATGGATTGGTAGTGAACGTACAAGTTGCAAAAAAGGTACATGAGGAAATTTGTCTGTTGAATCTTCTTGAATCTAAGCATTTTTCTTAAACATTCATAACACACCTTCTTCAATAAGCTCGATATGTTCAAATTGCTCATTCATTCTCTAATCCAAATAATCAAATATATCTGAAATATTTTCAATTGAATTCATAACATTTTGTACCTCTCTCTCCAATTTCTTGATCCTTTTCAAAATATCATGCAAATAATAAGGAAAGTGGGGCTAAATGGGTGATGAATTTTGAGATGATTGATCCATAAAAATATTCGTATTGTTCTCCTTCCCATTTCCGATGTAGTTGTAACAAACTTCTGGGTCCATAAGCTTACAAAAGAGAAGTACTTTTCCCCAACTTTCATATGGTACTTGGTACTGACTATACAGTAGTAATATGGTAGATGGATGTCTGATCCCATAAGTCGATCCATTGATAATAAAAAATGAAAACAGATTTTATAATTAAAGCACCCACATCAATAAGTCTTCTAGTTTGAATATAATAATTCAAAATTGCACTTTCCTTCATCAATTTACTGATTTTCATAGTAGTAAGTAGTTTTCATGCAATAAAGAAATACCACACCTTCGATGCAGGATTCAATAATGATGAAGGAAAACTTACATGCTCATTATCTCTTGTCTCCCAATTTGCTTCTTCATCGGTAAGGAATCAATAGAGTCCATTCATGTTGTCTCTCGTAGGAACAAAATTTGCACAGTGACAAAAAGGGACGCTTTCAATCATGAACATGTTGTTTATTCTCAAAGGAGTTAAGGGTATCCACCTACCTCAGACATAAACAGTTCCTTCATTAATTCCATGAAGATTAGCTTTAAACTCTTTCATCACAAGAACTACTACCGTAGCAGTGGTACAACAAATTACTTCCCAGCGTCTCTATGCAATAATATCCTACACTTGAGTATCTAGCGTGTTGAATCCTCAATTAACAAAGCCTCACTCCATGATTAATCTCTTCTTTATAAGAACTCCATCATATAATTTCTGCATGTCGAAACTGATGAACTTCTTCCTTTTAAAAAATTTCGAACCTAGCGGTTTCTTTAAAGTGGGAATCCATAAGATTTGAAAAATGCTGACTCTCCATTCATTTTCCACTCTTGAATTAACTTCAAATTTCAATTTTTTTGGGACTTACTAGGAAGAAAACTCGGCAAAAACCATCTTTAGAATCTTCTTTTTTTGTTCCACTAAACGCACCATTTCTGGCATCGATTACCGGTGGATCTGGCGTTGACTCTCTAGAAAATGGCTCCTTGGATGCCAAATCTGATGTCAGTTTAAATTTTTGTACCGTTTCATTTTAAATTTGAATGATTCTTAAATCTTCCATAAAATGTAGTGTATAAAGGTGTTTTAAAGTGTTTTGTCAATATGTAGGTTTCTCAAGTACTCAGAATTCATAAATAAATATATATATATATATATATATATATATATTTTGCTCTCTCCCTTTTGTTTGTGTTGAGGATGTAAGTGGATGGGTCACTTTTATGAGTGAGTTATGTATGTTTTGCTTTGTTCTTAGATAGGGGACCCCTTCCAATTTTTATGTTATTTTTCTTTTTGATTAACATGCAAGGAGCCTATATATATATTTAAGAAGGAGGAGGAAACTTTGAATCACTTATTCTTTGAATGTAACTTTGCTCAACTAGTTTGGAAACAAATTTTGAATCAGTTGATCATCGAGGAGAAATATTTCACTTGGGATAGGCTTTTCAAGTGCTGGTTGTTCTGACAGAAGAGAAAATATGCTACTATTGCTTTTACTATTGCCTGGTTTATCTGGATGGAAAGAAACAAGGTCAAGTTTGAAGATGCCAATCTAAATGTTAGGAAAACTGCTAGAAACTGTTTATCTTATCTTCATAAGATGATCAACTAGAAAAGATTCCCTAACATCTCCAATTCCTGTCCACCTATCAATTTTGAACCTATTCAAGTTATTAGTCTACTGGAAAACCCCAAAACATCCCATTGTGAAGATTAAAACTGATGGAAGCTTTACCAAAAATGGAGCCGGAGTGAGAGGTATTTACAGAAATAATTTGGGTAAGTGTCTGCTGTATTTCTACAACCCTGTTATGGCCTCTGATGCCACTGAGACTGAACTCATTGTTGTGTATTGGGCAATTAATCTTTCCACTAAGGCTAATTGGAATAAGCATCAACTGGAAGTGGACTCTGCTGTAATTTTTTACCTTTTAAATCATGAGGAGGGAGCTCCCCGGCATCACTCATACTGGATAAATAAAATCAGAGATCTTAGTAGAAAGTTACAAATCCAGTTCACTTTCATCTATAGGGAAGGAAATCAGCCTGCAAACTGGTTGGCCCAGCTTGGATGACATTCTAAAAAGACTGAGGTTGTTGTCAACCCCCCACCAGCTCTTCATTATCTGCTACATGGAGATACTCTAGAAGTTCCCCACTTCAGAATTGCCTATATGGGCACATGACTACGATTGGTGCAGATTCAATTTTACATTCCTTTTCTTTCTTTATTGAGTCATCGTAGTTTCCCCCTTTTGGGGGTGGCTCCTAGTCTTTTTGGGGGAGTTCTTGGGTTCTTGTATTGAACAAAAAAAGAGTCCCCAGTTTCCTCTCTGATGTCTGTACTGGTTTATTACTTCAACATCTAAGGAGTCATAAGCAACTCCTTCATCAATATATATNCTTATGGCTCCTTACATGTTAATAAAATAAGGGGATACAAAGTTGGGGAGGGAACATGGATCCTCATCTAAAACCATAAAAATTAAGACATCAAAATCCTAAGGGTTTGACATTCCACAGTACAACTCCACAAAAATAAAAAAGAAAAGAGTGTAGCAAAAGTACACCAAAAATTACATGTATAACCACAAAAAAGTATGCCAAAATAAAGAGTATACTAAAAAAAAGCATAAACTTCTAAGGCCATGCCATCGGTATTGATAAACCACAAATCAAACTTGAGGCTTGTTGGCCCATTTAGTGCCGCAAAGAAAAGATTCCAAACCTGTAAACAATGAAAATAATCTTATGCCAAAACATACTACTTCTTGTCGGTTCTATTTTTGGTTGGAGAGGTGCCCGTAAGAAGCTGTCGGTCACCGGAATCAAAATCTCGTCGCCCGCTTCAGAAGGACGTTTTAATTTACATATATATTTAGTTTTAGAAAAATATGAAATAAAACTTACCCCATATTTTTTTATAGTATAAATGAAAGAGCACTGTACCTCAAATCCTGCATTTATTCCGAAGGATAAACACAAGACTTGAGGATGAGGCTTGATCAAATAAACTAAAGAATATATGACATTTGTTTGGTTTGTGAAACTTTTATATTTGCCGACAAGTTCCCCTATTTAATATAAAGTATTAAATAGGGTTTATATTAAGCTAGGTTCGGACATGCTTCCTATAAGGGCAAACCCCTATAGTTAATTAATTCTTAAATGACCACAGTTACCTAAGAAGACTCGATAAAATGAGAAAATATTATCTTCAAGGAGTTTCAAAGGGTAGGACTTTTCAATGAGATCAGACGTAGAGGTGTGAAAGGAGGATTGGTTCAAATTTGAAACATTTTATTGTAGAATCCAAAGGAGGAGGAACTAGGGGATGTAGTTCAAATTTGGAACAATTTATTGTAGAATCCAAAGGAGGAAGAACTAGGGGATGTCATGGATCCTCAAATTTGGAACATTTTGTTGTAGAGTCCAAAGGAGGAAGAACTAGGGGATGTCATGGATCTAGAGGAGAACCTCAGTGACTTCCCAAGCTATTCTAATATTTGGCTTAATTTTTTAGGAGAAATATTTAGGTGTTTCATCCTACCAATTTTTTTAGTTGGGGCTTACATTCGTGTGAAACTCTCACACAAATAGCCTAAAAGATGTGACGGTTTAGGTCGTGACGGAGGACACAACCTCGAAATCCTAAGACGAGCTAGGGCTTATATTGTATAGCAGGGCTATACAAAGGCCTAAAGATAAGATGAGGATTTATATTGCATAAGCAAGCAACCTCAAAGTCCTAGGGCTTTGTTGTTTACATCTAAGGAAGACTGGTTTAGTTGGGGAAGACAGGTTTTGTTGTTCAAAATGTTCGTGCTGCCCACCATGCTACCTCCAAGCTCCTTGCCGCGACGAGTTTGAGTTTTCTAGTGTGTTGAGTTATAATGTTAAATCAGGTTGCCCTATGGTTAAGGTTCTTTACATTTTATGGGGGAATATTCAAGTTGATTAGAGTGATACCGGTTAGGATCCTACGGTTCCCTCATTCCAGCACCACTATTTTCAATTGGATTCACTTAGTCCAAATGAATTTACTAAACTCAACTTAATGAGTTCCATAATTTCACTTAAACCGTGGGAAGCCTCGTTAGCAACCGTATGTTACCTCCTCCAAGGAATCTTTGATCATTCGATCGAGATGTCTTAATTTAGTTGAAGTTGTAGTTTTGTGTGATGTTTGTGATTAATGTTTGAGTTATTTTATATTTTGAATGTTGTGGAGGAGAATTTTATCTTGGTAGAATTTAGTTTTCATGCAAGGTGGCATCATTATTTAGCATGCAAGTTTGTAGGTACAAAAGTATAGTATGAAAGTACAAGAAAGACAATGCTGGAAACTATAAAAGCGTGCCTGGCGAGTCTTCTCGTTCCACCTCCTGAAACTCAAAAGAAATGTTAAGACAGTTTATATGAAACAAGAAAGTAAAATTTTGACGATCTGTCTAACCCTAGGTAATATCTTGGTGGGTCTTTAGGAGTTTAATTAAGGATGATGTTGCCAAGAAAAATATATTAAGTTCACTAGATCTCCAAGGTATCCAAAATTTAATTTTGAAGATTATGTGGGTGAAGACCCTTAAAGAGGAAAATTAGTGTTATCGGAACACTTAACCAAATTTTGGTCCTAATTAGGCTTGTAGTGTTTGAAAGACGTCTTAGTTATAATTGATATTTATTTTTCTAATCCTCATTTAAATGAAACTTGATTTAGCCTAAGTCACTACAAGCCCTTAAGACCTAGGTGAGTGTCTTAGTTAATTTTTAAAAGGTTAAGCTTTAGGTAGTCATGATTCATGATTTAAATCTTATTTGAAAATAAAAAAAGAGGTATTAAATTGATTAATTATTGACTTCAAAAGTCATACCCCTAAGTCTAGGGTTCATTTTATTTTAATAAACTTCAAAATTTTAATAATTTAGAAATTATTAACTTATCTTTTCAATTAAGAAAGTGAGATTGGTTTCTACTAATTAACTCCTTTTGTTTCAAACATCCAAATTAAGATCAGAGGTTACACATTTTCCTCCTTGAATTAAGCCTAAATGTTAATTAAGACTAAATTTCCAAAATCTACACATTTGCCCCTAAGGCTCTAACACTTCATAATTTGTCAAATTCAGTTCAAATGACTTTAAAATTTTTATCCTACCTCATTCATGGGTCAATTAAGACATATGAGGAGAAAATACAATTTTTGAAAATTTAATTTAATTTATATAATTATTTTCATGTAAAAAAATATGTTTTTTCAAAGAAAATTACTAACTTAACCAAGGTAAATCTTAATCACTTGAAATTTTTACTAGAGGTATACCTAAACTAGAGAAGCATTTGGACCAAATTTCATGATTTTTTGAATTTTATTTGGATTTTAAGAATTATTTTAAGTTATGGGGTATTTATTAAACATAAAATATTTTAAAGGGGAAAATTAAGCTTTATATTTTTGAAAAATCTTCTTGAGGTTAGAAAACTTAGACGAAAAAATTTTATAATTTTCCGAGTTTTATTTGATTTGTTATAATTATTTTTAGTGAAAACCTATTTTTAGCCTTTAAAAATTATTTTAAAGTTTTAAATTTCAGTATCTTTATTTAGAAAATTAGAAAAAGTATTCTTATTGTTCCTAAGTGCTTAGGAAGCAATTTAGAATATTTCCATGAATTTTATTTTTTTTGTGATTTTTATGGATTTTTAATTATTTAAAAATTTAAAATAGGTTAAAAATAAAGTTTTTATTTTAAACTCTATTTTATTTTTAGAAAATACTCCTGATCACAGAAAACTCTAAAAAAAAACCAAGTTTTATAATTTTTCAAGTTATATTTTAATTATTAAAAATCATATTATCTTTAAAAATCATCTTAATTGACCAAATGAACTCAAAACACATTAAAATTTTTATGGTGAGTTCTCTGAATCCTTAAAAAATAGTAGAGATAAGAAAATCAAGTCATTTTATTATTTGTATTTTTCAAAATTAATTATCTTAGTGTTTTAGGGTTTGTAAAGAGTAGGTGTATTTTGATGGACTTGGCTCATGAGAATTTTTTTTTAAAGGCTCTCTAGTAATCATAAACCTTCCAAAATTTGCTTAGATTTTTCTAAGCAACATGCTAATTTCCATGATTATTTTAAGCAATTAATACACATAAACTTGAAAAATATGATTCTTTGGCTAGGGACCTCTAACTTTAGAGAAATCAGGGAATGTTCCCTAAGACAGAGGCAACAACATGCTAAAATTTCAAGCCATGGTGATATCACTACATGCATGGAGAATCAAAAAATCCAAATTAGTGTTTAATTAGTTAAAAATAAAATATGCATCACATGGACTTAAAATTATTTCCACATTATTTTCCTCTATTCACTGAGTAAGAGGGTATTTTTATTTTATTTTTATGATTTTTCTATATCAAGATATGAATTTTTGAAGTTAACAATCATTTTTTATTTTTTAAATCCCCTATTTATCTATTTAAATGTGCGACACTGATTGTATCCTAGGCAGCTCCAAAAGCACGCGTGGCACGCTCTGGTTGGACGCCTCGTTCCACATAGCTGCTGACTCAGCCCGCGGTTTATGTAAGGAAATGATGTCCGACATGATCTCCTCCATCTATCTGATACACACGTGATCTGACGGCTCCCCGTCATCATCCCCGATAGAGTGATCCCGTGACCGTCCACACTAAAACCCTAAAATCTCAACCTAAACTCAACCAAATCACCTCAGGTTTGATTCTATCGACTCATCTAAGTGAGACGAACAAATCCATATGATAATTATGCAATTAAATTAAGCCTAATCAAATGGAGAATCAAAATAGGCTCGGGAGGAGGAGAAGTTTTATACCTTGGCTCTGAGAAGTGAAGCTTCAATCAGAGGTTCTTGGCATGTTTGTTGGGGTCTAAGGAGGCTAGGGATTGAGCCTCTGGTCTTGGTGAAATGCCGATACCTAAATTTAACCAAGGCCAATTTCAGGTGTTGGTTTAGAACTATGTTAGGGGATCTGTGGAAGGGAAATTTGATAGGTCTTTGGCTTCTCTCAATGTGGTAAAGGTGTTGGTGAGTTTAATTTGAGTTTGGTGGAGTTTAGAGATTTGGAGAGCTTTGTTCTATCTGCAGCAAGGCTTTAAGCTCAAAAATTGGGCTCCAGTAAGGGGATTCAGGGCAATGTGATGTGGTTGAGTTGCACTTAGGAGGTCTCAAAGAGGCTTTGGGATCAATTTGGGGAAGTCTCTTAGAGGAATTTTCAGCTATCCTCCCATGGCCATGGAGGAGAGCTTCTTATAGAAATGGCCTTAGGCTTGCTGCCATGGCCAATTGCGGGGTGAAATGTGCTGCCTAGGTGGAGGGCAGAGAGGCTCTAAGCTTCAATTTGGATCATGTGGCCTCTAGGTTTGAATTGGGTTTAATACTATGGGGGTGGCTCTCAGTTTGGCCATTTTATGGCCACTAGGCTGGCCGGCCGGCCAGGGGAGGTGGCTAGGGAGCTCGGGTGAGCCAAAGGAATATGTCACAACAACTTAATGTATTTAGGCTTTATTTTGGCAAAAATATCCTAAGCTTAAGCAAATATGGCATGAAATCCCTTAATTTAGGGGAACTTTGGTCCATGGCTTAGTTTAGGTGGTTTTCAGAGGTTTTGGCTGGTCACTAGGGTCCAACTAATGGCTGTGGAGTCGTTAATTTGGTGATTTTGTGGTAGTTAGGCCATCTTTAATGCATGGTTTCAATGTCGGTTCAAGTGATCAAAGCTTGTGTTTGCGATAGGTTAGCCATGTCAATTGACCCAATTTATTGATCAACATTTTGTAGATGATTGTTATGAAGATTTTTGGTGAAGGGTTAAAGTAGTTTTGAGTTCAATTGGTAGGACAATTTGAGGGACTTTTAAAATTTTGTCAATTTGGGCATGTTAGGCTAGACATGGGTCTAGGTTGGGCTAGCCTTGGACTAAGTCCAAATTGAATGGTTCAAATGATTAAGGGAGATGTTTTGAAAATTTTTAATGAAGGGATGGAGTGGAAATTTTTGGGATAAGGCTATAAATTTGGTGAGATTTTGAGACATGGCCAATTTGGGACAAATTTGGGGCTTTTAGACTTAGGTTGAAATAAAATGAAATTGAGGCCTCACCAAGGCCAATTTAAGGTCAATTTTGATGTATGGATATTCTATGAATGTTTTTCAACACAAATTGTGGCCAATTGAGTGTGCTATGGGTTCAATTTGGTGGAACCAAGTCATGGGGCAAAAATTGGGGTTTTGATCGTTTTATTAAAATCAAGGAGTAGGGACTCTCGCTAGGGATCAGAGAGTGAATTTTTGGTTATGAAATTTCAAGTATTTATAAAGGATGGGAGTCAGTATATAAGTGTTGACCCCGAGGTGGGAATTGAAATTTGGGTATCAATCCCGAAATAAGAATCAGATGTCATAATCCATTTAAGGTGGTCTTGAAACTTATTTTAAAATATGAGAATAGGATTTTGTGGGAGCACCCAATCGAGATGGAAAACACAGAGGCTCACATCTGGCTCCAAAGTGTAACAACAATGTAAAAGACGGCAACAATTGAAGATATGTCTCTAGAAAGAAAGGACTGTACCAGTTTGAGTTACCACTGGGGAGTTATATTCATTCAAACTGACATGTGACATGGAGAGTAAATATGTCACATTAAGAAGAAAAGCACTAGGACTCACATCCAACCAAAGCGATGATGAAGAAAAGGTTTGCTACATTGAGGAGGGAAGCACTGGGACTCACATCCAACTCAAGAGGTAACAAGAAAATATGTACGTCACAATAGGAAGGAAAGGACTGGGACTCACATCTAACCTAACTGGTGACAAGAGAATATATGTGCTACATTGAGAAGGAAAGCACTAGGACTCATATCCAACTCAAGAAGTAACAAGAGAATACACGCGTCCGTTAGGAAGGAAAGTACTAAGACACACATCCAACCCAAGCAATGACAAGGGAATATATGTGCTACATTGAGAAGGAAAGCACTATGACTCATATCCAACTCAAGAGGTAACACGAGAATATATGTACTACATTGAGAAGGAAAGCACTAGGACTCATATCCAAATTAAGAGGTAAAAGAAGAATATACGTGCTACATTGAGAAGGAAAGCATTAGGACTCATATCCAACTCGAAAGGTAACAAGAAAATATGTGTGTCACGTTAGGAAGGAAAGTGCTAGGACTCACTTCCAACCCAAGCAGTGACAAGAGAATATATGTGCCACATTGAGAAGGAAAGCACTAGGACTCATATCCAACTCAAGAGGTAACAAGAGAATATATATGATACATTGAGAAGGAAAGCACTAGTACTTATATCCAACTCAATAGGTAACAAGAAAATATGTGTGTCACGTTAGGAAGGAAAGCGCTAGGGCTCACATCTAACCAAAGCGGTGATAAGAGAATATATGTGCTACATTGAGAAGAAAAGTACTAGGACTCATATCCAACTCAATAGGTAACAAAAAAACATGTGTGTCACGTTAGGAAGGAAAGCACTAGGACTCACATTCAACCCAGGCGGTGACAAGAGAATATATGTGCTACATTGAGAAGGAAAGTATTAGGACTCATATCCAACTCAATAGGTAACAAGAAAATATGTGTGTCACGTTAGGAAGGAAAGCACTAGGACTCACATCCAACCCAAGAGGTGACAAGAGAATATATGTGCTATATTGAGAAGAAAAGCACTAGGACTCATATCAAACTCAATAGGTAACAAGAAAATATGTGCGTCATGTTAGGAAGGAAAGTACTAGGACTCACATCCAGCCTAAGCGATGACAAGAGAATATATGGGCTACATTGAAAAGGAAAGCATTATGACTCATATCCAACTCAAGAGGTAATAAGAGAATATATGTGTTACTTTGAGAGGAAAGCACCAGGACTCATATCCAACTCGAGAGGTAACAAGAGAATATATGTGCTACAATGAGAAGGAAAGCAATAGGACTCATATCCAACTCAAGAGGTAACAAGAGAATATATGTCCTTATGCAAGAAATATGCAGATTCACACATGTGAATTTGAGGGGAATATGTGAATAGAATATAAAAATGTGTGAAGGAATCAAAATTTAGGTATTGATTCGGAAATGAGAATTGGATTTTAGTTACCATTTTTGAAAAGAGAGTCGGAAGTCAGGGACCGACCTCGAATATTAAGGATAGGATGCCATGCTCCATTAAAAGGGGGTCTTATACCAATCTCGAATATGGGGAGTCAAAATTTGGGTACTGACTCCGAGAGTCATATGAAAACAGTGTAGAGAGTTTGTGATGTTGAATTTACAGAAATGTGTCCTGTGAAAAGGTTGATTTTATTGAAGAAGATTTGTAGAGTTTTGTGGGGTTTTGTGCAAAATATGAAATTCCACGTGGATGTGAAGAATGTTAATGCAGATAAAGATGGTTGTGTTGCGGGCTCAAAGAGTAAGAAACTCTGAAAATGAGAGAATCCACTCAATAGATTCATTTTCTTTTCTTGTTGTTTTATCACTTTTAATTTTTCAAAAATAGTCTTTAAAATTTTAATTTTAATTGGTTAATTTTCAAAAGAAATGTATTTAGTTGTTTTAAAAAAAAAATTTATTTAGATTTATTTATTGTTAAAGTTTATTGTTTCGTTCTTTGTTCATTGAAATTCTGAACCAACGCGTGGTTCGTGGCTTCCATCCATTGCACAAAAAGACAACTGACAAAAAGGCACATTTCTGAGAGAAATTTTCATTAGTTTGCTTCAATAAAGATGTTACAGACCAAACATAGGCTAACATTTAAAAAGGTACAATATAAAGTCCATGCTGAAGTACATCTAGATCATCTCATTCCATGAATACATTGTAGGCTGAATATATCAGATACATATCATGTTGCTATAAAAAAGAAAAGTGAACCCTCTGACCCTCTGTATCAGGTACGACGAGCTCTTGATCGAGTGGACCTTCTAAGCCATGCTCCAGAACAAGAGTTCCCTTCGCATGTACTTAGAGGTACAACCCTCTCATAGCTTGTGCAACAGTAGCTCTTCCAGTTTTGGGTCTGACTGAAATCCATATAGTATTTTGCAATCGTCCATCCTATGGAAGGTCACGGACACCCTACGGTGTCATACCCCTGGAATGCAATGTTTGGCGACATCTGCCTCATTTCCTTTCAGAACCAAAACTGAACCAACTAGCAGCAGAATCTCTACAGTTCCTCTGAACTCGCCAGGGTCGACAATGTCAATCTCTCCAAAAAAATATATTTCTCTTGCTCATAAATGAGATTGTGCAGAAGGATCTTACAAAATCATGATGATCAATGTAAGGAGGTATGCAGTCTCCCTCGCCATATATGTTGATGATGCAGGTAGCTGGCATTATGTTCCATCTCACCATCCTCTTGATCATCCACTTTATTTTAGGAGGTAGTGGATCTGCCTGGTCATGTTTAAGGATTCCTGGCAGATTTCCCTATTAGTCATTTGTAAAATTATAGCAACAGCCGCACTGAATGGTGATTCTCCCTTTTCCTCTCATCCATTTCTTTGGCTCAGAGTATGTTCTTTCCTTGAGAAGGCCTGCTTGACCTCTATCCCTCAAATCGAAGATGCAGTTGAGAATGCTTCTTTTGTCACTCTCGGAGAAAAACATGGTATACAGCTTCAGGCCTTCTAGTATGTTGACGATTCTTCCTTGGACTTCTTCGTAAAATTCAAATTCTCTTTTATTTACTTTTAGCACTCCATCGTACTAGGAGTCGGTACCTATCACGGGCATTCCTCCCTCTAAATATTGGCAGGAACCCAAACTGGCACTGGCTGATCTAGAACATGAGACTTGGCATCTAGTGGGATGTACGACCCTGGGCTCCATGGTATATATTGATATGTCCCCAATGCGACGTATGGCTCATCCATCATAAAATCTGAAGTCTGAGACCCATCGGTACTGGAGGTATACTCTTTCAATGTACTGAAGCGTTGTAAATGTATAACATTGCAATCTGGGCATTCTACAAATGCCTCTGTGGCTGATGTCCCTGCAGGTGTTTTAGCGTTGTATGTCGGGCAACCCTTGCATAAAACATCTGAAGCTGAAGGTGTCTCTGGCTCTGTGATGAACCCCGATTCTTCATCTATGGTGGGTAGACTGGCAGAAGTTTCTTTCATGTCTGGATCATAAATATTCCCCTCAGGAAAAGGGGTGAGTAAGTTATTTGTCTCTCTCTGATGTCTGTGTTCTTCTCGTAGCAAAGCCCTCTACATCTCGTGGCTGACGTTCTTGCATTGCGTCCTGCGAAGTGAAGCACTTGACAGTTGTTCATTATTGGCAGCTATTAAACCTCCAGCCGGTGTAGCTATCATGGAGGGCAGACGGTTGAGCCCTTCCATTGGATCTTGCTCTATTATCATGTTTTTGCCTTTGTGTGATGCATTATCATTGGCGGTCATCCTCAACAGTGAAGGAAATCCCTTTTTCTCTTTGCAACTGACTACATTCCTGAGAGGACCTTCGTAGTCCATGTCGACTTGGTTAAAGTCCATGTTGAAGTCTATGGTACTGCCTTGCAGTGCCATCTCCTCATTTATTGCGAGGCTCCAACCATCCTTAAAAGCAAAGATCAACCTCTATCCTGACATTTTTCTGCAAACAACAGGAAAAAAGTCAATGGGCCAAAACTTGGCATGAAAACGAACAAAATAAAGTATTTATTGAAGTGTATTTTAGCTTATCTTAGTGAAATTATTGTGAAACATTATACTCAAAAGTAGAAAGGAGAAAATTTGAAGTGTAAAATTTTTTCTCAAAAATTTCATTATATTGAGGTTAATTAAAAAATTTGGACCCTGTTATAGACATTTGGCCACATAGATAACCCCAAAACAATCAAAATTTCAAAGTTTCAAAGCAAGCAAAGGTAAGCAACATCAGGTTACGTAATAGGTTTTCAAATATTGTGCATTTATTAGTAACTTGGGCTTTTCTCCTTGGAAGTCCACTAACGGGTAGGCTCCTCCTGTGTAGACCTTTTCAACGATAAATGGTCCCTCCCAAGTTGGCTAGAATTTTCCACCTATTTTGTGGCGTGCAAGAATAGACCTTTTGAGCATAGTATGAGGTCACCAACTTTGAATGTCCTTGGGCGGACCAATTTATCATGGGCTTGTACCATCTTAGCCTGGTAAAGCACCAAATGCTGTTGTGCTTCTAGTCATTTTCCCTCAAGATTTTCCAGTTCTTCAAGTCTAAGTTTTTTACTTTCTCCTGTTGTGAGTTGGTTGGCAATAGCAACTTTAAGAGATGGTGTTTGGATTTCTAGCGATAACATGGCCTCGGACCCGTACAGGAGCATGTAGTGTGTATACTGAGTGGGAGTCCTGAAAGTTATCCAGTAGGCCCACAAGGCTTCTAATAGTTTGTTCTGCCAATCTCTTTTATTTTCATCCAGTGTTTTCTTTAAAATATGTACCAATATTTTGTTTAAGGCTTCGGGCAGACTATTTGCTCTAGGATAGTAAATCGTAGAGTATCTCCAGTCTATCCCATGTCTTTTTATGAAATTGTTGATCTTTGTACTTTTGAAAGCTGTCCCATTATCGCCAATTAATCTTTATGGTACTCCAAAATGGTAGACAATTTGACTTTTAAAAAATTGAAGGATGTGTTGTGTCGTAACCTCACGTAACGATATTACCTCTGCCTATTTGGAGAAATAATCTATAGCGGTAAGTTTAAACTTGTGTCCTTTGGAAGATGAAGGGTCTATCGGACCTATTATGTCCGTGCCCCAACACTCAAATGGCCACGAGGCAACAGTTAGGTGTAGCACATTCAGAGGCTTGTGTGAGATCACCCCATGCACTTGGCATTGGTGACATTTTCTGGCTGTATTCATGCAGTCAGACATCATTGCTGGCCAATAGTACCTGAGACTTTTGTTCTTCATTTTCATTTTTGGCCCTGACTGGTGAGTGCCACACAATCCGACATGTACCTCTTTGACAATATTCTTTGCTTTGGCTCTACTCAAACACCGTAGGCATATCTGGTTGAATGATCTTCTGTAGAGAACGTTTCCCATCATGGCGTAAGACATGGACCTCTTTGTGATGTGGTGTGCCTTAGATTTGTCTTCTGGCAACTTTCCAGTTTACAAATATTCTATTAATTGCATGTGCCAATCTTCATTAAAGCCTGCAAATGTATTTATTGCTTCTTCTTTTCTGAGCTTGTGTAGAGTTTCGAGCTTGATCTGAGACAAGACTTGTTTTCCTTGCACTGTGATTTCAATAGAATCCTCCGAGGGACATGCCATTTCCTTAGTAAGTTTTGCTAGAGCGTCGGCATGGGCATTATATCCCCTAAGAATCCGGTAGAAAGTTACATCAGGAATCTGCTCCAAGAGCTTCATCATGTACTGATGGTATTCTGCTAATCTTGGTTTCAAAATTCTACATTGTCCAGCGATTTGCTGGATGACGAGTTGGGAGTCACCATAGATGACAATGTTTGTTATATCCATTGGGATTGCCATTCTCAATCCAATGATTAAAGCTTCATGATCTGCTTCATTGTTGGTGCATGGCTCTATCAGGTGGTATGAGAACCTCAACATACCCTTATCTGTTGTGATAAAGATCAAATTGATCCTTGCTTTGCTTAGTGTAACTGTGCCTGGTCCTTTGTCTTTTCTGGCTGACAAAGCACCGTCGAAGTACATCTCCCAGCATTGTGCACTGGAGAATTCTATTTGTAGTATTTGCTCGTCTGGTAACTTGTCGTTGAGAGGGGAGCCAGTTGGCAATGGGTGTGCAGCGAGAAAGTATGCTAGTATCTGTCCCTTGATAGCACGGAGGGGAAAAAAGGTTATATCAATTTGCAATAAGATCATTGACCATCTTGCTAAACGTTTGGAGAGTGTTGGTTGGGTCATCAGATATTGCAATGGATTCCTTCAAGATTAGGGTAATCTTATGAGAAAACATGTAATGTTTAAGCTTTTGAGCAGCGAAAATCAATGTCAGACAATGCTTCTCCATAGGTGGATACCTTATCTCCATAGGTATTAGGCGAAGACTCAAGTAGTAGAGTGCATTTTCTTTACCCTCATCATTGACTTGGGCTAAGAGGGTTACAAGAGAGTCATCTAAGGCCACGGTATAAAGTATCAAAGGTTTCCTTCGGATAGGGGCTGCCAAGATAGAAGGT
Source organism: Phalaenopsis hybrid cultivar (assembly GCA_002079205.1). Classification (NCBI taxonomy): domain Eukaryota; kingdom Viridiplantae; phylum Streptophyta; class Magnoliopsida; order Asparagales; family Orchidaceae; genus Phalaenopsis; species Phalaenopsis hybrid cultivar. The sequence goes on from JXCR01125067.1 coordinate 26,117, forward strand.
GTCATTAAATATTCTTTAACATCCTCAAAGGCCCGCTGGCATTTCTCTTCCCAAATAAATTTGGCATCTTTTTTAATTAATGTCGATAAAGGCTGACACCTACCTGAGAGATTAGAAATAAAGCGTCTTAAATATGCCAACTTTTCCTGGAAGGAACGTAGTTGTTTCAAGGTTTTAAGAGAAGGCGTTTCCAAGATAGCTTTAATCTTATCCAGGTCGATCTCGATTACCCAATGACGGACAATGAATCCCAGAAATTTCCCGGTAACACCAAAGGCACACTTTATGGGATTTATTTTAAGGTCATATAGTCATAATCGTTCAAACACGATCCTCAAATTGTACAAATGGTCTATTTTTTGTTTACCTTTGATGATCAAATCATCCACATAGTATTCTACTTGGATGTGAATGAGGTAGTAAAAAATCTTCGTCATTGCGCGCTGATATGTTGCTCTGGCCTTCTTTAAGCTGAATGGCATCACCGTGTAGCAAAAAATTCCAATCGGTGCTTTGAAGGCTGTAAGTGCTGCGTCCTCGGGAGCCATCTTGATTTGGTTGTATCTCGACAATCCGTCCATGAAGGAGAAAATTTCACGTGTTGAAGTGATATCCACCATCATATTTGGTATGGGTAGTGAAAATTCATCTTTTAGACATGCCTTGTTCAAATCTCTGAAGTCAACACAAACACAAATCTGTCGATTTTTCTTCTTAACAGGTATAATGTTAGCTAACCACATGGGGTATTGCTCTTCTTTCACAAAGTTGGCGTCTATTAATTTCTTCACCTCGGCGATGACTTGTTGTTCTATTTTGAGGTGCATTTCCTGAGAGCTTGTATTACTGGGGTTATATTCTTGTCCACCCTGAGTTTATGGACTGCAACTTCTACGGACAGTCGTGGCATTTCATCGTAGCTCCATGTGAAGCAATCTTTGAATTCTGTTAATAGTTTGACCAATTCCGTAGATTCTTCGTCATTGAGTAGAGAACTTATAAATGTAGGTTGGGGTTGTTCTTCAGTCCCGAGGTTAATCTCTTTAAATTTATCAACGGTAGATTTAATTTTCTCCTCAAATTATGGGGGAGCATCTTCTATTGGTTGATCATTAGTGTCATCCTCTATATCAATTCAATCATCTTCTGACTCACCAGTAACAATCATACAAAATTCATAATCATCGACTGATCCGATTGTATCAAATCCGAGACCCTGTTTTGAATTTGGAGTTTGACTTTTACCATTCCATAAATTTTCAAAATGTTGAAATTTATTGTTTGATATTTGTTTTGGCAAGTGTCCTTTTTGAATTAACTTTTGAACAGAAGGCGAGAAGTAACCAAAAGGTAATTCCATTAATTCATTAGGATCATCATCTAAATTTACATGTTTTTTAAGCTCAATAGAGGTAGAAGCACGGTAAAATTTGATTGGCTTTGAACCAACACTACGGACTTCCTTGAACTCTAAACTCTCAACCTTTTGAGGGAGAACCAGAGTAAGGGTCATATCATCCACATAGTGGTTTATCCGATCATATATTGTTTCATATTCGTTCTTTGCTGTATCTTCTAGGGATATCTCGTACTGAGGTTTCTTCCATTTTGTCATCATTATCTCATCTTCAGAACTATCTTCATCACTAATATTGATGGTTGGCCTAGTCCATTCAATGATTAAGTTGATCCTTCCTCATCCACGTCCCCGGCCTTGACCTCGGGTGCGCGAACTAAAAGAAGTTTCACCAACTCGTTGTAAGGGAGTGGTGGAAGATCACTGAAGCGGGGTTGAATGGACTCCTCTTTGTAATTCTTCTGAATCCTTATCCTTGTTTGTGATAACTTCACGAGAGAAGACAATCCTCTTTAAAGGCGTGTAATAGGCAGCATCTTCATGGATACCAACTTCATGCACTGAAAATTGTTGTAGGTCTCCTTTGATGCAATTTTCTTGACCATCTTTGAGGTATTAGATGCACTGGTGTAGAGATGATGGAACCATATTATGCTCATTAATCCATGGTCAACCCAGTAGAGCGTTAAAAGAGGTCTCGCCGTCAATGATATGAAATTTAGTGGTTGTCATGAGTTCTTCAACCTTCATAAGTAATGTAATTGATCCGAGGGCTCTTTCTTCCTTTTGGTTGAATCCTCTTAACATCATTTTATCGGTCGTAAGCTCTTGAGCTTCAATATCCAAATGGGCCACTGTCTGTAGGCTCATCAAGTTAAGAGAGGATCCAGGATCTACTAAAACTCTGGACAACACAAATCTGCCGATGTTGACGGAGATGTAGAGTGGACAGTTGTGGTCGGCGGTACCGAGTAGTAAGTCTTCATCTATGAAGGTTACCCCAGGTTGCTCTTTCAATGAACAAACTTCATCTGAGGATGTGCTGGCCAATTGAGTTAAGCAAATTTTTGGGTCAGGCAAAACTGTAACCAGAGACTCTCTAATCTCCTTTGACAGGATCAGAGCGCCGTAGATGCTTAATCGGGCCGACAACTTCCTATGATGAGCTAGCACTTTGTTGTCTACTTTGTATGATCCTTCAATTTTATCTTTATTTTGTGGTTCTTCCACTGGTGGAGGTATCTCTTCTCGGATCATTATCAGCTTTCTTTTATCTGTTGGAGTTGTTCTTGGTGGTAGCACTTTTTCGCTCCTTAAGTTAACTTCTGTGACTTCTTCTTCTTGAGATATTATTGTTGAATTCTTTGGTTTCTCTTCCTCTTCATCGGAAATATCTAAGTTGATCGTAAGCGGTGTATCATGATGCTCGAGAATTGGCTCCATGTTATCGGTGTCGTTGTAAACAAATTCATTAGACTCGAGTATGATTTGAGGATTCTTTTGGAGATCAAGCTCGAAGCTAGATTGGTCATAATTAGTTACGTTATCACCAGAAACAATTAAAATGTAGCCGAAATCACAATCATTATATTCATAAGACCCCAGAGGGACAAAAAGATAATCTTACAAAGTCAAGGGTTTGAGGATTTTTTTCCCCAAATCCGAGACAACTAATCTGGTAAAGGCGGCCCTTATCCTACCCCCGTGTTATCAATCTTTGCAGTGACAATTTTCTGCTTCTTCTTTGTCCTTGATGATGACGGCTCTCCTGACGAAACCTTCATTTCGGGCTTGGTATGCTGCAGACTCTGAATGGAGGCTTGTTTTGATGCATATTGGATCTTGTTCAATATCTTCTTGGATGATCTGCTCCACACCTCATTCCATTCTTCTTCTCTGGTATATGCAGAATATTGTTTTGATGGATCATGTATTTGATTAAGGACCCTCTTGAGTTCATACCAAGTTGTACTCCATCCATCTGTTCCAGTATTCGGATCGATTGGGGAGATTGGCTTGGCCAAAATCATATTTATGGAACCTTTTTCAGGTTCTTTTAAATATTCTTTTAGGATTGTTATGTTCTCCTCTTTAAGGTTCCTCTCGAGCCAGTCTTTGAAGACAAAACATTTTTCTATTGTGTGCCCAAGCAACCGGTGGTATGAGCAATAATTTGGTTCATTCTTCTTATCCACCTCTTCATTCATCGGATCTGGGATTCTGAACTCTGATTTCTTCTTCAGACTTCTGAATATTTTAGGTATAGCTTCATCTTTGAAAGAATACACCATTTTTTGTCGCTCTGACAGGGACATGTTCTTATCCCTTTTTGTGGAGATCCTTCTTGAGGCGATCGCTGGTTGGATTGACTACTCTGTTTCTAAGCGTACTGTGATGATGACTGGAGAGGCTCTTCTGCATATATCTTTATCGGATGCTTTTCTTTTTCGATGGTCTCTACTACTCCTGATTTCTTTTCGAACACTATGGTCACCTTAGCCTTTTTGTGTGGCTCCATGTGCTTAATTTCCTCTTGAAGACTGCTGGCTTTACTGAGTAGCTTCTTGAAGGATTTGATGGTGAGTCTCTTGAGCATGAAAGCTACTGGCCCATGAATGCTCTTGAGTAAAATTTCAATCATATGATGTTCCTTTAGCTGAGGTTCACATTTCATGCTAAGGTTTCTCCACCTCAAAATTTAGTTCACCAAGTTTTGCTAGGCTTTTATTTTTCCATCATGAGCTCTCCAATAGACACATGGTGTTGTGCCCTGACAAATCTTTTCACAGATAACTATTACAACTCAGAAAATTTTTTAACAGACCCGATGGGCAAGTCAGCGTAGCAGTCGAAAGCAATTCCTGACAAGTTGCTGACGAACTGGTGGAAGAACAGAGCTTCACTACTTCTCGTATTGCCACAGCTGGATCGAAAATGTGTTATATGTTGTCTGGGATTTCTAGTCCCATCAAATATCTTGAAATTTGGGCCCACAAAAGCCTTGAGGAAAGGCATGGCATCGAATTCCTCCGGATAAGGTCTACCCTTTAGAACCAATGCACCACACTTAGATTGGGTTAAGGCATCCCGCACTTGTTTAACCTTTTACTTGAATTCTTTTTTCTGGTATAGCACCTGATGGAGAATCCTTTCTATGTTGCTCATCTCTATTTGCTGAATCAACCTCTCTTCTTTCATCTGTGATGTGTATGATTTCTGGCTGATTGATCTCTGGAGAAGCCAATTTTCGCGCTTGTGATTGCCCTTGAATTGTGGCCATAGCGGTCATGGCTGTGGTCATCTCTTCTATTCTTTTCTCCAGTAGACTAACTTGCTCATCCCTTAGGAGGGCAGCCCTATGCAGTTCATCTACAATGTTCTCTTTGGTGTGAGGTTGAGCCTCGCGAGCAGATGTGGCGGCTTTGGTTTCAATTACATGGACATACATGAAATCCTCCTCCAAGTAATCATTGTAATCTAAATTTTCATCGTCGTTGTCGACGGAAACTCTGTGTTCTTGAGCTAACTCAAAAATCTCAATCCTGAGTTTCTCAAATTTCTCTTCAATTATTGTTACTTGATCGCTTTAAGATCTGGAGAACCCTGATGGACATCCTCTACTTGTTCCTCCATCTCGCTGGCTATTGTTGCGACGATGTGAGATATTTCAGACCCCGGTTTCATTTCCTGTTTTTGTCCCGTAAGCTCACCGGACAGTATCGATGCAGCGACCTTGGGTACCCATACCTTTTTCTTTTTTGACAATGATGTCTCAGGATGGGGTGTCTTAGTAGAAACATCGGTATGTCAAGGAAAGTATGCTCCCCATGGTGTAGACCGGCTACTGTGGCAGGTAATCATCTTGTCTTTTCCTTTGGGATTGTAGAAATGTCTCCATAATGAGTGATAGGTAAGATTTTTTGAATCAGTCTTGACTTAACCGGTCGATGGCTTACGGTCCTGGTAGCAGTATAATCAGTTGTAGTCACTGTGGTATCAACTCTGTTCCATAAACGGAACCAAACGGGGATGCGAGTAGGTGGCACTCCAGTTGTCTTATGAGACTGTCTAGCAGACTTGACTTCCTTCAAAATTTCCTTCTTCATGCAAGGGGAAATTATATCTCCTACTCATTTAAGTAATTTGCTAACTGAACATCCTTCTTTGATAGCTAGCCTTTTGAAAACTGCACTAACTCGGGTGATAGGAGTGAATTTCTTTCCTTCCTCACCATGTCCATGAAGTGGTGGTAAGTCGGCTGCGGTTTTTTAAATACTCTCGTATCCATCGGTATCCGTCAGAGGATGGAATCTACTCCATCGTAGGAGTGGATAAATTTTTGGTAACACTTCTTCAAATTGATGAGGCTCCTCCTCAACTGGTGTCTCCTTGAGAGCCTGGGCTTTGATGGCTCTCCGAACCCTTCTGTTACGGTTCCTTTTTTGGGTTCGGGTCAGCGGAATAATACTTGAACTTGATCCAATTTTAAACATGCGTGGTGGGACAACTAATCCTTCAGTCTGATCCTCAATAATCATTACTTTTTCCCCTTAGCAGCAGTGGGGCTAGCACATTTAGTGGGTGTCGTGGCGGCAGTAGTTTTAGACTTCTTACAGCAGGGAAGTCTTGAAGGCAATTCAGGATGAATTCTGCAGATGGCTCTTGTATTTCCGGTGCGGAGATCTTCATCACTACAAATGGGGCTTTCCCAAGGATGACATCGAGATCTTCAAATCTGGCTCCAAATTTGATGGTAGGAGCAAAATTACATGCTTCGCGACTCGTTGTCAGATGACCAAAGGAAAATATGTTGAGATTTTTAAACCTATTTTATACTATTTTTGACGATATTGCACTTTAAAGAAAGGTATTTTTGATATTTTATTGTAGGAATGATGAACTAGGGTCATTGGAGCAAAAAGATGCAAAAGAGAGCGAATTTGGAGCGAAAAGGACCAAAATGTGAAGATTTGAACTAGGGCGCTGACGACGAGCCAAACGACGCCGATGCCGAGAAATTCCCGAGACTCCATATTTAATAATTTAGAAGGCCCGCCGACGGCTCCCTCGAGGCCGTCGGTGGAGAGATTGNTCAGTATTCTTATGACCCGTTCCACTAAAAAAAAGAAAATCCTAGGAAATTGCAGTCACCGCAGATTAGGCTGTGGCAGCAAGGTCGTCGGCAACTGACCAAAGAAAAATATGTTGAGATTTTTATACCTATTTTACACTGTTTTTTATGATATTGCATTTTAAAGAAATGTATTTTTGATATTTTGTTGCAGGAATGATGAATTAGGGTCATTGGAGCAAAAAGATGCAAAAAGGAGCGAATTTGGAGCGAAAGGGACCAAAATGTGAAGATTTGAACTAGGGTGCCAACAGCGAGCCCAACGGTGCCGACGGTGGACTTTTCCGGAGTCTCCAGATTTAATTCACTTAGAATGCCCACCGGCGGCGCCCTTGAGGCCGCCAACGGGGAGCTTGGCGGTTATGTCCAACAATGCATTGGATGAGGACGAATTTTGGAGGGATGCTTAGGCAACTCTTGAAAAAACTCATCCACATCTTTAAAGAGAAGACTTTAGCTAAAAATAAGAACGAGGATACTCAAGAATTAAGTGTTGGGAAAGTGTAGAAAGTCTAAATTATGAGGAATTCTTTGAGAGATTGTAAGAGTAGAGGGAAAGTGAGAGATTTCTTTCTCCTTGCCGCTTCAAAGAAGAATTTTCCGTGCTGCAAAAAAAGGAAGAGATTCAAAGGAACTTCAAGGAGTTTGCTTGGGGAGAAATTAGAGATAAGTTTATTTACTTGTTGTAGTTTGTATGACTTTGCTTTTATCCTGGGGAGAAATTAGAGATAAGTTATTTACTTGTTGTAGTTTGTATGACTTTGATTTTATATAAAATTCCGAGTTTTGTTGTGTTTTTCCCATGAGTTTTGAGTAATTTTCTCTGTCTTTCTCCTTGTCTTGAGATTTGTGAAATGGTGATTTGAATTGGTTGAGCCATGAANTGGTGGTGCCAGAGAAGAGGCTCAAGAGTTAGAGATCTTGGAGGTTAGAGAGGTTCCAATAGTGTGTTTAATTGTGAGGAATTCTTCAAGAGATTGTACGAGTGGAGGGAATGTGAGAGATTTCTTCCTCCTTGCCGCTTCGAAGAGGAATTCTATGTGTTGTAAAGAAATGAAGAGATTTAGAGGAACTTTGAGGAGTTTGCTTTGGGAGAAATTAGAGATAAGTGTTATTTACTTGTTGTAGTTTGTATGACTTCATTTTTATATATGAATTCCAAGTTTTGTTGTGTTTTCCTCATGATTTGAGTAGTTTTCTCTATCTTTCTCCTTGACTTGAGATTTGTGAAATGGTGATTTGAATTGGTTGAGCCATAAAAATGTTAAAGAAGTTGTGATTATCTTTTCACTTTGGTCTTAATTTATTTTCAATCTGACCAATTGGTTTGCTAAAATATGTTGAGGTTTACACCTAAAGTGAAGATTACATCCAAGATTCAGGGAGGTCAAAGCCATTGGAAGTTGGGTGAAAATAAATAATAAAATAAAATTATCGGGCGTAGAATTGGAGATTTTAGAGTGACAGACTAAAATCCCCAATTTGATCCTATATTTTTGCTGCTGAAGTGTAGATATTAGCCCTCAGGCGAGGAGAATGTGGGAGCTTCGAAGTTAGAGCTGGTATCCTCAAAGCCTAGCCGCAGATTTAGTAAGAAAGTGTAGGATTAGTCAATTTTCTTTATGCATGGACCAAAGAGTAAAGAATAAGTATGCTCCTATTTGGCACAATACAATTCGAACAGATGCACTTTATCTATTCACTATAATTTCTTGACAAGGAGAATGATGCTTTATTATGTATTGGATATCACATTAAAACCTTTATTAATATAATTATTTATTTAAGAGTTATTAAAATTACATATTTATTTCAATTGCATATTAGTGACAGATAAGCAATTGAACTTCCATTATTGCAATTAAGTATTGCTTTTCTCAAATCTTAGTTCATAGCTTCTAATATTACTCCCTGTGGGATCGATATCTAGGACTCCATTAGTGTCCTATATTACTTGAGCGATACGTATACTTTCATTGATTAGTGTGACTTTACCATTATTGAATATTTTATATATACATCTTTATCGAATCTGTAATTCTTATTAAGTTTTTGGTGTCATTGTTGAGGAATTAAATCTTTTAGCAGCAATATTAATTACTTGTATTTTTAAGTATATAAAGTCGCTGTCAAGTTTTTAGCACCGTTTCCGGGGAGTAAACAAGAATCATAATTAGAGTAATGGACAAATTAGGATTATTAGAAAATTTTTACTTGAATTGCAACTTATTTTTATATTTAGTTATCCGTTTTCTGTGTACTGATTTTGAATTGTATGCATAAATTTGAACCTAAAATTCTTATACCCTATAATTCGGAATTAGAATGCACTGTTAGAAAAATTAGAAGATTGAAAAGAGAACCTAGAAATTTTGATACAATGGAAAACAACATGAACAATCAAGGAATAGAAAATAAACACCAACCTACACCCCTAAGAGATTATGCGAATTCTACAATAGATGAAATTCACTTATCTATCCAAAATCCTGATGTAGCTGCTAATTCATTTGAGACTTGCTACTATCCAAATGGTACAAAAAAATCAATTCGGAGGTACACCAAATGAAGATCCTAATTTACGCCTCGCTAGTTTTTTAGAACTGTGTGCTACCTTTAAATATGACAGTTTCAAACGATGCTGTTAGACTTATAATTTTTCCTTTTTCACTTAAGGATAAAGCTAAGATGTGGTTAAATTTGTTAGCACCAGGATCTATTAGAATTTGCAGAGAACTTTCATAGAAATTTCTATCCAAATACTTCCCTCCATTCAAAACTGTTAAACTTAGAAATGACATAACATCATTCTGTCTGATTGATGGAGAGTCAATATATGAAGCTTGGGAGAGATTTAAAGATCTTCTTAGAATGTGCCCTCATCATTTGTTACCAGATTGGTTGATAATTCAAACTTTTTATAATGGATTAGTGGACCCTCATCATTCGTTACCAGACTGGTTAATAATTCAAACCTTTTATAATGGATTAGTGGGATACTTGATGATAGATGCTGCGGCTGATGGTTCTTTAATATCAAAACCTTTTGATGAGGCTTATTCATTAATAGAAGAGAAAATATAGATGTTGCGGCTGGTGGTTCTTTAATGTCAAAACCTTTTGATGAGGCTTATTCATTTGTTACCAGATTGGTTGATAATTCAAACTTTTTATAATGGATTAGTGGGATCTCTTAGATTGATTGTCACCAGATTGGTTGATAATTCAAACTTTTTATAATGGATTAGTGGGATCTCTTAGATCGATTATGATGTTGCGGCTGGTGGTTCTTTAATGTCAAAACTTTTTGCGAGGCTTATTCATTAATAGAAATTGCGGCTGGTGGTTCTTTAATGTCAAAACCTTTTGATGAGACTTATTCATTAATAGAAGAGAACTGATGGTTCTTTAATGTCAAAACCTTTTGATGAGGCTTATTAGTTAATAGAAGAGATGGAGGCTGGTGGTTCTTTAATGTTAAAACCTTTTGATGAGGCTTATTTGTTAATAGAAGAGATGGCTACCAANCTGATGTAATATCTATGTTAGCTTCGCAGATTCTTGCAATATCAAAGAAATTAGATCATTATGGAATGAATTATTCTCTAATACCTACTATGATGGAAGAGAATTCATCTGGGCAATTTGTGGATGTTTAACCTCATATAAGACTTTAAATGCTATTAATAGACCCAACAACCCTTATTCGAACTATTATAACCCCACATGAGACTTTAAATGTTATTAATAGACCCAACAACCCTTATTCAAACTATTATAACCCAGGTCTTCATATGAAACCTTAAATGCTATTACTAGACCCAACAACCCATACTTGAACTATTATAACCCAGGTTGGAAGAATCATCCAACAAATTTTAATGGAGAATAACAACTTTTCTACAAATCAACAATGGGCGAACAACACAGTGAACCCATTAGGAAATTCATCCAACCATGAAAATGTTAATTATATAACCTATTAAGAATATTGAAAATCAATTTGGGTATATCGCAACGGCGCTTAGTAACCGAACATTAGGAACTTTTCCTAGTACTGTGGAACCAAATCCTAAAGATCAAGGAAAAGAACAAATAAAGGTGATACAATTACGAAGTGGAAAAGATTTGGAAACAAGAATACAGAAAGAAATAGAAATTAAAAAAGAGAAAGTGGATACAGAAAAAGAAAAGGATCGTGAATACCCAGAATTAGAATATCCACTTACACCAATGAAAATTACTGTGGAGAAACCTCCACCGCCTTTTCCTCAAAGATTGAAGCAAAATAAAGAGAATAAACAATTTTCAAAATTTTTAGAAATTATTAAGAAGTTAACGGTGAATATTCCCTTCGTAGAAGCTTAAAAAAAATAAACAATTTTCCAACTTCTTATAAATTCTTAAAAAGTTAATGGTAAATATTCTCTTCGTACAAACTTTAGTGCAAATGCCCAATTATGTGAAATTTTTGAAAGATATTCTGAACAAAAAAGGAAGTTCACTGATAATGAAACTGTTGCACTTAGCGAAGAGTGTAGTGCAATTATTCAGAAAAAGGTTCTAGAAAAATTAAAAGATCCAAGTAGTTTCACTATATCGTGTGCTATTGGTGAAAAATTTTATGGAAGAGCTTATGTGATTTCGGAGCCAACATTAATCTTATGCCTCTATCAATTTTCAAAAGATTAGGATTAGGAGAAGTCTCACCTACATAACCCTTCAATTAGCGGATCATTCAGTTACATATCCTAAGGAAGTTATAGAAGATGTGTCAAAAAACATTGATAAATTTATCTTTCCTCTGGACTTCATTGTTTTAGATATGGAGGAAGATAAAAAAAAACTATCATTTTAGGGATACCAATTTTAGCTACTGAAAAAGCTATGATAGATGTTCAAAAAGGAGAATTAATCATGAGAGTTAACGATCAAGAAGTAACTTTTAACATTGCAAAATCTATGAAATACTCTGCTATTGAAAGAGATAATGAATGTTTTTCCATAAAAATTACTGAACATCTATTGAATGAACATTTTAAATAATATTTTGAAGGAAAAGAACAATTTAAAGATAGTGTTGAAGTTATTTTGGAAGAATTAGAAAATAAAAAATTAGAGTATGTTCAGGAAAGATTTGAGATGCTGGATATTACAGAAAATTCTGATAAGAATATAATTCTGTGAATTATAAAACCACTTGAACTTGAGTTGAAAATATTGCCTAGCCACTTGAAGTATGTGTTTCTGGGAGACTCATCTACATTATCTGTTATTATACCTTCAGAATTAAATGATTTGCAGGAGCAAAGACTGTTAGTTACATTAAAAATATATAAGAAATCTTTTGGTTGGACTTTAACTGATATTGAGGGAATCAGTCCTTCGATCTGTATGCACAGAATTATACTAGATGAACAATATAAACCAAGATGGATATTAAAGGAATCAGTCCTTCAATTTGTATGCACAAAATTATATTAGATGAACAATATAAACCAAGAGTAATCCACAAAAGAGATTAAAGCCGATGATGAAAGAAGTAATTAAGAAGGAAATTTTGAAATGGTTAGACACTAGAATTATATACAGTCATTCGATCTGTATGCACAAAATTATATTAGATGAACAATATAAACCAAGAGTTGATCCACAAAGATCTGTATGCATAGAATTATACTGGATGAACAATATAAACCAAGAGTTGATCCACAAAGGAGATTAAACTCAATGATGAAAGAAGTAGTCAAGAATGAAATTTTGAAATGGTTGGACACTGAAATTATATATCCGATGATGAAAGAAATAGTTAAGAAGGAAATTTTGAAATAGTTAAACAATGAAACTATATATCCTATTTCAGATAGTGCATGGGTAAGTCCAATTCATGAGAGGAGAATTGACCGTTAAAAAAAAAGTAAATAATGAATTAATACCTACCAGACAAGTTACTCGGTTGCGTATTTGCATTGATTTTAGAAAATTAAACACTGCCACTAGAAAAGATCACTTTTCTTTACCCTTTTTAGACTAAATAGTAGATAGACTTGCTCGGCACAAATATTTTTATCTTTTAGATGGATATACCAGTTACCATCAGATTCCTATTGCTCCTGAGGATAAAAAAAAGACAACATTTATTAGTCCTTTTGGAACTTTTGCTTTTTGAAGAATGCCTTTTGGATTATGTAATGCACCTGCAACATTCCGTAGATGTATGATGTCTATATTTAGTAAGTTAATTGATGATGGATTGGAAGTATTTATGGATGATTTCTCTGTATTTGGAACATCATTTGATGCATGCTTAAATTATCTTGAAAATGTTTTGAAGTTATGCGAAAGAACTAATTTAGTTCTAAATTGGGAGAAATGTCAATTTATGGATGCAGGAGAAATTATATTAGGGCATAAAATTTTGGAAGATGGTATGGTAGCAGACCGTACAAAAATTCAAGTTCTATCTAAACTAACACCTACTAATGTAAGAGAGCTTAGGAGTTTTCTTAGAGATGTTGATTTTTACAGGCGTTTTATTAAAGATTTTTCAAAGATTACTAAACCTCTATGCCAAATTCTAGAAAAGGACAAGAAATTTGAATTTACTGAAAATTTTTTAAATGCCTTTGAGTTATTAAAGAAAAAATTAATCACAACCCCTATTATAGTTTCACCTAGCATTTGAGTTATTAAAGGAAAAATTAATCACAGCCCCTATTATAGTTTCACCTAACTGGGAGAAACATTTGAACGGATGGGTGATGCTAGTGATTATGCTATTGAAGTTGTTCTTGGACAAAGGTATGATAAGATTTTTAAGGTTATATACTACGCTAGTAAAACTCTTAATGATGCACAAATTAATTATACATTACTGAAAAAGGGTTACTCGACATTGTGTATGCTTTAGACAAATTTAGATCTTATTTAATTGGAGCTAAATGTGTTGTGCACACTGATCAATCTGTTATTAAATATCTAATGCAAAAGAAGGATGTCAAACCAAGGTTAATTAGATGGATACTTTTGATGCAATAATTTGATCTTGTGTTTTTCGATAGAAAGAGAACTCATAATCAAATTGTTGATCATATGTCGAGATTAGAAAACCATGAATTATCTGACACCGACGATGAAATTACAGACATTTTCCCTGATGAACAACATTATAATATTAATGAGTGGAAAATACTATGGTATGTTGATATTATTAACTATATTGTAAGTGATATTTTGCCACCTATACTGACGCTGCAACAACAAAGAAAATTCATTCATGATGCGAAAGCATATTTTTGGGATGAGCCTTATTTATATAAATAATGTAAGGATCTTATTATGAGAAGATGTGTACCTTATGAAGAAACTAAGCTAATCATTCAGAAATATCATGATTCTGAATTTGGAGGATATTTTGAGATTGATAAAACTGCTTATAAAATTTTACAAGCTGGATTTTTTTGGCCTACTATCTTTAAAGATNTGATGTTTATAGGTACATAATAACTTGTGATTGATGTCAACAAGTAGGCAATATATCTAAAATAAATGAAATGCCTCTGATTTTCATGTTAGAAGTTGAGATCTTTAATGTTTGGGGATTAGATTTCATGGGACCATTTATTCTGAACTTATATATATTAATTGCAGTAGACTACGTGTCTAAGTGGATTGAAGCACAAGCTTTACCATAAGTTGAGATCTTTAACGTTTGGGGATTAGATTTTATGGGACCATTTATTCCTTCATTTGAGCTTATACATGTTAATTATAGTAAACTACGTTTAAAAGTGGATTAAAGCACAAGCTTTACCTCGTTGTGATGGTAAAAGTGTTTTAAAATTTTTAATGAAAACTATTTTCACTAGATATGGAGTGCCTAGAATGATTATGACTGACGGAGGATCTCATTTTAGGAATAAATATATTCAGAGATTGGCAGAAAAGTTTAATATTATTCATAAAATCACTACTGCCTATCACCCTCAAACCAGTGGGTTAACTGAAGTTTCTAATAGAGAGATTAAACAAATACTTGAAAAGATTATAAACCCAAGTAGAGTAGATTGGTCCACTAGACTGGATACTGCATTATGGGCTTACAGGACTGCTTACAAAACTCCTATTGGAATGACTCCTTACAGGCTGGTTTTTAGAAAGACTTGTCACTTACTGGTAGAATTAGAGCATAAAGTAAAATGGGTGATTAAAGAATTCAATTATAATTTGAAAGATGATGGTAAGAAGAGATTGTTACAATGAAATGAATTGGAAGAATTAAGAAATGAAACTTATGATAGCGATAGAATTTATAAGGAGAAACTAAGGTTATGGCGTGATCAGAAGATTAACCAGAAGAACTCTGAACCAGGACAAGAAGTTTTTCTTTACAATACAAGGCTAAAGTTATTCCCTGAGAAATTTAAGTCTCGTTGGTTAGGAACCTTTACTGTGACTCAAGTCATAGAGTGAGACATCCTATTCTCATCCTTCGAGATTGTTGACCTCACTTTTGGTTGAGGTTTAGTTTTTCCTCTTTAGTAGCCTAAAGTATAGCCATAAGACTTTCCTATTGACTATTCTTAGAAAACTAGACAAGGAGCCCTCTCACCATTAAAAATTCCAAACTCTTCTCTACTCAACTTGAAGTTCCACATATTGGTCCTAACCTCTAACACTTAGTAGGTGGGGTCATTATGGGGGAACTCAAGATGATTCACCCATAGGACTGCTGGATCTTATGGTTGATCCTGGGTGTTTTTCTAGGGCTAATGCACTCACTTGCAATCACTTACACTTACCATCACTCACTACCCTAAACCCAAAATTTCTAGGTTCTGGTCCCTTCATACTTTTGGGAGACTCATGTAGGTGGTCTTCTAAACCCATTAGCCCTAGGCTACGATTTTGCTAAGATCACTACAAAGAGGACCCAAAATGGGGTTTCCATTAGTCCATGGCTTAATGATGGTGGTTGGCATTCCAAGTGTACTAAGATACCCCAACCAATCCTTTTGCCCTTAAATTCCCCAAATTAACTAGGTACCATTGGGACCCCAAATTTGGCCAAAATTCTCAAATCTACCCAAAATACCTAACTTGGTTCAAAAATCATTTCAAACACCTTGAAAACACCTAAACTACCGAAAATCACCAAAATTGGCCAAATTACCAAAATACCCCTCCTTACCAAAAAATTCCAAAAAATCTAAAAAATCCCAAAAATTCCCAAAACCCCCCAAATATTCCCAATTTTATTTTTCTCAGCTATCTGTCGGCACTATTTTTGGTGTGGGGTTTGCCCATAAGAAGCTGTCGGTCATCAGAATTGAAATCTCGTTGCCCGCTTCGGAAGGACGTTTTTTTTTTAAGAAAAAAAAAATTTAATTTTGGAAAAGATGAAGTCAAACTGACCCCATAATTTTCATAGTTTAAATGAAAGAGCGCTTTACCTCAAATCCTGTATCTATCCCGAAGGATGAACACAAGAATTGAGGGTGAGGCTCGATCAAATAAACTAAAGAAAGTTATGACATCCGTTTGGTCTGCGAAACCAATGTATTGGCCGACAAATTCCCCTATTTAACATAAGGAATTAAATAGGGTTTATATTATGCTGGGTTCG
>JXCR01125072.1:0-18381 GCA_002079205.1 Phalaenopsis hybrid cultivar
TTTTCTATCTATTTAAAAATCAATGTACAAGGTTAATAAGTAGAATTGTCATTAAAAAAAAACATGTAATCAAGAAGACAAATAAAAGACTAATATCTTTGAAACACTCATGAATGTGCTTTATTTAGTTCTTACATAAAATATTACATCCAATTTAATGGTCACGCTAATCAAACTGCTAAAAATTTTAGAAAGGGTAGATGTTCATTTCAAAAGAAAATTAAGCAAAACTTAAGGAGTGTTGACTTAACCATTTCACTTGAATTAATTATCCATCGATTTTAATTTATTCATGAGAATGAAGACTAAGCTTTTGAAATTATGGGAAAAATTATTCATTAATATTCTTACTTCCAAGGTTGCTTGAGTAGTATAATTAAGCTCTATTTGGATATCCCATTATAAGATATAGTCATATTGAAGAGTATTCACTTCTCTATAAAATTAAGAACCTATAAATTAGTTTATTTTCAAAATGATTCCCTGATTTTTTTTTCTTCTTTGGTTTTAGTCATCATCAATGCTCTAAAGATTTCATATTTTCTTTGTTTTTCTGGTGGGCGGTCCTCTAGGGTTTATTTTATTGTGTGAGCTTTATGTGGGGTGTAGTGGGGAACACTTGCATGTGTTTTTGTAATCATTTTTAATCAGGAACAAAATTACATTTGAGGTTTTGTAAAAATAAAAATAAAAAGTTTTCACGTGAAATAATAAATAACAATTATCCTTTCATTCTCATTTTCCCCAAAAATAAAATAGTAACAAGAAATACTTTAACATCATCTCTAAATCTTATCGTCCTCAAATACCTACTTTAGATTTGGGTTTTAGAGTATTCACATAAAATTAGTGATCTTATAGTTGTAAAAATTACTAACATAGATCAAGTAGATTTATGTAGTTTATTTATTGAAATACTTATCCACCTTAAAATTACTTATTATTTATGTACATTTTATGCTCAATTTTTTTGGATATTATGCTTTAATAAGGAGTTTTTTTTTATATTTTTGTTTGCAGGTGCAAGAAAAAGAGTTTAGGAATAAAAAGGACCAAAAATACATCAAAAAGGAGTTTAGGGCTAAACTAAATGAAAAATACTAAACCAGCTGAACTGGCGCCTAGATGTCAAATGCCGAAACTGTCTGGCATCCTAGGTGCCACAGTTATTTTCTAGAAGATTCATTGAATGAGTCTGAATTTTGAAGAGATGTCTGAAGCAACCCTTTGTCACTTTTAAAGCTCTATAAATATGGATTAATTCCAAGGGGCTAGGAGAGTCAGATCTATATAGTCTCATAGTGTGTGAGTGTGTTAAGTGTGTGAGAAGCTTTCTTTGTGAGTTTTTATTATTTTTAGAGTTTGCGAGTCTTGTAGTGCTGTTGGAGTTAGAGAAGTCAGAGAACTTCGAAGGAGTTCTTGGGGGGACATTCCAGATAAGTATTTGTGTCTTTAGGTTTTGTACTTTGGATTGGATTTTACAAATATATATTTTTTGTTATCTCCAAGTTTCATGTGTAGTTTTCTTTCTTTCTCCTTATAATATGAAGTAATTAAGTGATTTTGATTTTTTTTAGAACTTCTTATATTCCTAAAAATTGTGACGATATTTTAACCAGTCCTTTACAAATTGGCCACTTATATTGTTAAACACTTTGAGGAAGTTATAGACCCAAAAGAGTTAAGATTTCTTGAGTTGTAAGTATCACATTCTATCTTGAAAAGAGCAGTTGTGATCATCTGAAATGGGGGTGTAAATAGATAGGGAGATAAGATTTGATGGGCGTAGAATTGATGTTTCTAGAGTGATAAGCTAGATTTTTTTATCAATTTGTCTTAGAGATTGAAACTAATGGTCACTCATATTTCCTTTAGAGAGGTTGAAGCAGGTGGATTTAGTGTGTAAATTTTGCAAATATTTTTTGATGTTACAAAATACACATGACAAATACAATAGCAGATATGCAATTTAATCATACAAAAAACTTTAGTTAGAATAGTTTTATCACATAAAAATCTTTAGACTGCCAAATCCTCTTAAAGTAACACAAGTATATGTATCGCTCAAGTTCAAAAGAGCTCTAATAGAATCCTAGATATCGATCCCACAGGGAAGTTGGAAATGCTTACAAGTAAATTCTTAATATTATAATATAAACTACAACTTTAAACTACAAAAGTGAAGTACGAAATTCAAATCTAAAGTAAATGAGTGAATGTTAAATAACATGCAGTTAAAAGACTAAGTTAATTAAATTAATTTTTATAATTTCAAAAGTAAAAGTTACAAAACTAAATAATTTCTTTTGTGGTGAAGACTTCAAATTTATGAAAGCATCCTTCCCCTTAAAAATGAGTGTATAGATTGTGAAGAAATTGAATTCATTTAAAAAATATATAAAATTATTTTGTGCCAAATAGGAGCTATCGTATTCTTTACCCTCTTCCGATTGCAAATAAAACATTGACTAATCAATAGTTTGGTCCCTAATTTTGTGGTTAGGCTTGGAGGGTATCGGCTACTACTCTAGAGCTCCCACTACTCCCTCATCTGAGGGCTAAAAATCTCGCATTAATTTCCAATCAACTGGACCAAATTAATGGTTTTAATCTGTCACCTTAAATCAGTAATTTTGCATCCAATAAAGTATTTCCCTATTTATTTGCATTCAACCCCATGGATGACATCCTTTCCCATGGAATCAAATGTGATTCTCCCCATGTTGTAGAAATCATAGGTCTTTCAGATCATATGTTTCTCACACATTTTAAAATTTCAAGTGGCCAGATTGAAAAGTAAATGAAGATCAGATTTCAAATCATCACAAATTATTGACATTTAAAATAGTGTAAAATAAAATTAACTCTTCACAAAACCGTACCTCAAAGTGGGAGAGAAGGATAAAGAAGACTACTCAAAATTCATGAGAAGGATACGACAAAACATGTAATTCATACAAAACATGCCACTCTCTCTCTCTTCAAACTCCTCTTGCCGCCCCCTTCAAACTCTTCTTATCGCGCCCTTCAAACTCTCCTTTATTATAGGCTGCATCCCTTCAAAAAAGAATTCAAAATTCCCTCCAAAACTCCATCCAAAAGTCAACCGTTTTGAATTCAAAAGACACGTCAATTGATCCAAGAGACATATCCCTTCATAAAATAACATTCCAAAGTGTCTAGATGAATTGAGTCACTCCATGGGGTGTTTACAACGAGTTTTTCTTTTCAAAATTTGGGCAAAATTTGTCCTAAACCGCCATAATCCCCAAAAAGTCATTTCTGTCGCTACAGGTGCTAGTTTTGGCACTTCAGGCGCTAATTTGCTTAAGTCAGCATTGTTTTGAGCTTTGGCACTTCAGATGCCAAATCTAGCGCTTCTAGCGTCAGCTCTCTGTCAAATGGTGCTTCAGGCCCCAGCTCTCTATCAATTGGTGCTTCAGGCACCAAAGCCCCAAAATTTGTTGTTTTGGCTCCAACTTTTTTTCTTTTTATTACTTTTGCTCCAAATGTCTACAGTTGATATACCTGTAACAAGAAAAGGTAAATACCCATCTTTAAATTGCAATATTACCAAAAACGAGCATAAAATAACATATTATTTTGGTTTATCAAAATCCCTCAAACTTAAATGTTACTTGTCCTCAAGTGACATTTTTACTACATAAAAAGCATATGACTTACGATAGAGATTTACTTATAACTTTTTTACCTTTGTTTAATAAATAAAATAAAATAATTTAAGGAAAATCTTTGATAACTTAGATTCAAACTCTAAGTCTAAGAGTACCTGGTAATTAAGTTTAAGATTTTTTAATCTCTATTCTTTTCAAGAAGAATTGTAATTTTTCATATCAAGAATACTTAGAACATTCATATGAAAAAAAACATCTTGAAAACTTTACTAGTATTGCTACTAATAATCTAATACAAGTTTAGAAAATGTAAAAAAAAATTTTCCTTAAGTTGATTCAAGTGAAGTCAATTTTTAATTAGGCATCTCCTCAAGCTTCTCCTCACTCATTTTTCTTTTCTTTTCTTATTTTCTTCTTTTCCCTTTTTTTTATTCAGGATCTTTTCAATCCATTATTTTCTTTCTTTTTCAAGTGAGGATTACTATGACTGTTCTAGATTTCTTTTCAAAAATTTTGGTTGTCTTGGATCTCTCGTGAGAATCCATGTGTTTGATTTCTTCCTGAAGACTGCTAGACTTGCTGAGTAGCTTCTCGAAGGATTTGATGGTGAGTCCCTTGGGCATGAATCCTATGGGTCCATGAATGCTTTTGAGTAGGATCTCAATCTCTTGGTGTTTCTGTAGCTGAGGTTCACACTTCATGCTAAGGTTTCTCCACCTTAAAATATACTCCACTAAAGTTTCGTTGGGCTTTTGTTTCTCCATGATGAGTTCTCCTATGGAAACATGATGTTGCGCTCCAGTGAATCTTTTTATAAATAATTGTTCTAACTCGGTGAATGTTTTAACCAATACGTGGCAAATCGACATACCAATTGAAAGCAAGTCCTGATAGGCTACTGACAAACTATTGACAGAGTAAAGCTTGGTTATTTCTTGTATTGCCAGAACTGGCTTGGAAGTGTGCTAGGTGCTATCTGGGTATTTCGGTCCCATCAAATATCTTGAAGCTTGGAAATACAAAACCATTAGGGAAAGGTACGACATCAAACTCTTCCGGGTAAGGTTTACCTTTTAGAATCAATGCACCACCCTTAGATTGAGTTAAGGGATTTTGAACTTTATCGACCATCTATTTGAATTCTTTCTTCGGCATGGCACCCGCTGGAGAATCCCTCTTTGGTTGCTCATCTCTGTTTGCTAAGGCAACCTCTCTTCTTTCATTTGTAATATATATTATTGCTAGTTGAGGCTCTTGTGATTATCCTTGAATAGTGGCCATATCGGTCATGGCGGTGGCCATATCGGTCATGGCGGTAGCCATATCTTTATCATTTTCTCCAAAAGGCTGACTTGTTCATCCCTTAGAAGGATAGCCTTGTGCAGCTCATCTATGGCGTTCTCTTTAGTAGAAGATTGAGCATCGCATGCAGATTCAGCGACCCTGGTATCGATATCATTGACATCCATGAAATCTTTTTCCAGGTAGACATTATAGTCAAAATCTTCATCATCATCGATGGAAACTCCATGTCTCTCGACTCTAAGCTTCTCAACTTTTTCTTTGATCATCGATTCTTGAATCATCTTAAGATCTGGAGGAACCTGCTGGACATCCTCTACTTGTTCTTCCATCTCACTGACAATCACTGTGATGATGTCAGATATTTCAGACCTTGGCTTCATTCCATGATCTTGCCCTGTGTGTTTACTGGACTGTATCGGTGCAGCAACCTTGGGTATCCATACCTTCCTCTTTGATGATGATGTCTCAAGATGGAGTGTCCTAGCAAAAACATCAGTATATCAAGGAGAAATATGTTCCCCATGGTGTAGACTAGATAAAATATCAGGTAACCTCTTTGTTATTTCCTTTTTAGGAATATCTTTATGATGTATGCATGGTAGGGTTCTCGAACCCAGTCTTGACTTTATTAGTCGACGACCTGTGGTCCCGGTAGCAGTGGAATCTGCAGTAATAACGGCAATGTCAACCCTGTTTCCCAAACGGAACCAGAAGGGAATGCGAGCTGGCATATTTTCCTTTAAATTTTTCTTTAGCAGACTTGATGTCCCTTAAAATCTCTTCCTTCATTTGAGGGGATATTGTATGTCTCACTCGTTTGAGTAACTCACAGACTGAACAACCCTCTTTGACAACTAGTCTCTCAAAAATTGAGCTGACTCGAGTGATAGGAGTAGACTTCTTTTTGTCCCTATCCTGTACATGAAATGATGGTAACACAACAACAATCTTCTAGACACTCTCGTGTCCGTCGATGTCCATTAGAGGATAAAATATGCCCACTCACAGCAGTGGATATATTTTTGGTAGTTCAAACTCCCTTTGGTGAGGCTCTTCCTCATTAGCTATTTCCTTAGAAGTCTGGGCTTTAGTAGCCCTTCGAACTCTTCTGTTACGGTTTCTCTTCTGAGTTCGAGCTAGTGGTGCAGTCCTTGAACTTGATCCGATTTCAAACACTGAAGGTGTGGCAGCTAATTGACCAAAGGAAAATATGTTGAGATTTTCTTCCCTATTTTACACTGATTTTAATGATATTATGCTATAAAGAAAGGTATTTTTGATATTTTGTTGCAGGTATGTTTAATTATAGTCATTGGAGCAAAACAATGCAAAAAAGAGCAAATTTGGAGCAGAACGGACAAAAATATGAAGATTTGATCTTGGGCGCCGATTGACAGCGACTTTTTATATGCTTAAAATATTAAATAAATATGGACGTAATAAATATTCAATAATTGTAAAGTCACACTTATCAACGCAAGTATAATAAAGATGTATGTATAAAATATTCAATAATTGTAAAGTCACACTTATCAATGCAAGTATACGTATCACTCAAGTAATATAGGGCTCTAATGGAGTCTTAGATATCAATCCCACAGGGAGTAATAATATCGCACAAGTAATATAGGGCTCTAATGGAGTACTAGATATCAATCCCACAGGGAGTGGTTTAGAACTTGCTCAAGATTTTAGAAAAGCAATACTTTAATCACAATAATGAAGTTCAATTTGCTTATCTGTCACTGATAGGCAATTGAAATAAGTATGCAATTTTAATAACTATTAAATAACTAATGATACTAATGAGGGTTTAATTGTGATATTCAATATATAATTAAGCATCCTTCTTCTTGTCAAGAAATAATAGTGAATGGATAAAGTGAATTAGTTCAATTTATATTGTGTCAAATAGGAGCATACCTATTCTTTACCCTTTGGTCCACGCATAAAGAACATTGACAAATCCTACGCTTGTTTGCTGAATATTCGGCTAGGCTGGGAGGATACCAGCTCTCACTTCAGAGTTCCCACGTTCCCCTCATCTGAGGGCTAACATCTACACTTCAGCATCCAAATGATAGGACCGAATTGGGGATTTTAGTCTGTCACTCTAAAATCTCTAATTATATGTCCGATAATATTATTTTCCTATTTATTTGCACCGAACTTCCAAGGGCTTTGACCTCCCTGAATCTTGGATGTAATCTTCACCTTAGCTGTAAAACTATATTTATTTGCACCCAATTTCCAAGGGCTTTGACCTCCTTGAATCTTGGATGTAATCTTCACTTTAGTTGTAAAACTCAACCATTTCCCTATTTATTTGCACCCAATTTCTAAGGGCTTTGATCTCCCTGAATCTTGGATGTAATCTTCACTTTAGTTGTAAAACTCAACATACTTCCAATGGCTTTGACCTCCCTAAATCTTGGATGTAATCTTCACTTTAGTTGTAAAACTCAACATATTTTATTTTGACCTCCATAAATCTTGGATGTAATCTTCACTTTAGTTGTAAAACTCAACATATTTTAAAACCTCCCTCAATCTTGGATGTAATCTTCACTTTAGTTGTAAAACTCAACATATTTTAACAAATAATTGGTCAAATTGAAAGCAAATTAAGATCAAAGTGAAAAGATCATCACAATTTCTTAAACATTATTGGCCAGATTGAAGGTAAATTAAGATCAAAGTGAAAAGATCATCACAACTTCTTTAACATTTATGACCAGATTGAAAATAAATTAAGATCAAAGTGAAAAGATCATCACAATTTCTTAAACATTTTTTTGACCTCCATGAATCTTAGATGTAATCTTCACTTTAGTTGTAAAACTCAACATATTTTAACAAATCAATTGGCTTTGACCTCCCTAAATCTTGGATATAATCTTCACTTTAGTTGTAAAACTCAACATATTTTAAACAAATCAATTGAATCTTGGATGTAATCTTCACTTTAGTTGTAAAACTCAACATATTTTAACAAATCAATTGGGCTTTGACCTCCCTAAATCTTGGATATAATCTTCACTTTAGTTGTAAAACTCAACATATTTTAAACAAATCAATTCCAGATTAAACGTAAATTAAGATCGAATTGAAAAGATCATCACAATTTTTTAAATATTTTCTTGCTTCACCAATTCAAATCACCATTTCACAAATGTCGAGACAAGGAGAAAGATAGAGAAAATTACTCAAATCTCATGGGGAAAACACAACAAAACTCCAAATTTATATATAAAATCAAAGTCATACAAACTACAACAGGTAAATAACTTATCTCTAATTTCTCCTGAAAGAACACTCCTCAAAATTCCACTGAATATTTTCCTTTCTTTGCAGCACATAGAATTCCTCTTTGAAGCAACAAGGAGGAAGAAATCTCTCACTTTTCCTCCACTCTTACAATCTCTCAAAGAATTCCTCATAATATTGGAACCTTTCAAATCTCTAGGAACTGTCTCTAGCACTTCATTCACTCTCTAGATTCTCCCCTCTTTTAATTTTCGGCCAAAATAGTCTATTAAAGATGTGAAAGAGCCTAAGCATCCCTTCAAAATTTGACCTTATCAAAAGCTTAAGTATGCATAACCGTCGAGCTCGCCGTCGGCGGCCTCGAGGGCACCGTCGGTGGGCTTCTGAAGAATTTTGTCCTATAGCCTCGGGAAAAACTCACCGTCGGTGGAGTCGAGGGCGCCATCGGCGGCCTAGTTCATATCTCCACATATTGGTCCTTTTCGCTCTAAATTCACTCCTTTTTGCATATTTTTTCTCCAATGACCCTATTTCATCATTCCTGCAACAAAACATCAAAAATATCTTTCTTTAAAGTGCAATATCATTAAAAAAGTATAAAATAGATATGAAAATCTTAACATATTTTCCTTGGGTCAAAATCCCCCAAACTTAACTATTAATTGTCCCAAGTAATTTTAGTACTATATAAAAGTTATGATCTACCACAGTAAAGTTTTAATTCAGAAATACTATAAGTTTGATTTAAATAAATATCATAGTGAGCTTTTCAAAAAGAATTCAAGTAATTGAATTAACTCTATAGCCACAAGATTATATAGTTATCAAGTTTAAGAGTTCTAGTCTATATGTTGAAGAATTAAGTCACTTAGAATATTCAAATGATAGGAACTTCATGGGAACACTAGTAGTAAAAGATCCAATCCATAAATATAAGTTCAGGAATGTATTAGGTTTTCCCTTTATGTAAGTCCAGTGAAGCCAAATTTTGATTAGGCATATCATCAGGCTTCTCCTCACTTTCATAATTTTTTCTTTCTTTTCTCTTCTTCATTAAGATTGCTTTCAATCCTATATATTTTTTCTTCCTTTCAAAGATTGTTTTCGATCCTTTTTTTTTCCTTTTTCAAGTTAGGATTACTATATCTGGATAGTCTTTAATGATTTTGAACTTTACTTTTCTTTCCCTAAATTTGAAACTCAAAGCATTCCTTTACACATCATCGAGCCCCAATCTTTTCTTCTCAAAATGAATTTTCAAATTCTTAATACTTTAAAATATAGTTCTCTTTACTTTAAATAGTTAACTATAATCTTATTCTCTTATACTAAATATCTTAAGTTACAAATAAATCTCATTACAAAAATATTTCCTTATATCTACCATAATATTTAAATGGCTACAAAAATATAGTTACATGAATTAAATTCACTACGTAAAATCATATAAATAATTTTTGAAAATATTGAAAAAGAGGACATCTAACAGTCAATCTTTTTCTTCCCTCCCCCAAACTTAAATTTTTAAATATGAAATAATACAGGCTGAAATAAAAACTATTAATATATATCATACCTCAGTATTATAGGCATTTTCATTATTCTGAAAGTTTTGCAGGACTTCTCAACATTTCTACTTCACCTGGTCAGTAATATTAGGAGCTTTCTACACATATAAATTATTAGAGCAATTTCTGAGTATTGAAATTTAACTAAAACATTAAACAAACACAATATTTCCTAACACAAACACAAAACTAAACAAAATAATTACAATTAAAATTTCAAAATAAAAATCACATTACATTACAATCCACAAAATACTACTCAACATCTATTAAACTACACATGCAAATTTAACTATAACACTAACTTTATAATAGAAATGAAAAGCTATCCAACTACACAGAATAATAAAAATGAAAGTCCAAATAAACAAACATCCATTTCTATTACAAATGATCACAAAAATTAAAATACAAATAGAAGTACATCAATTTCATTCAATTTCAAAATCCAAAGCTATATCTTCATCGCCTTGATCAGCAGGTGGATCGGGATGATACTGAGTATACCGAGGGCACTCAGGAAAAGTAACATCAAGCTCACCTCTGTAGTGTCGGGCCTGAGATTCATAATAGGCTACCTCAAAATTTGAATGCCTTTAAAGATACTCTCTATGGTAATCATGTCGACGTTCTAAACCTCCAATCCTTTCATTTATTACTTCTATGCTCTTGCACTACAAGGTCAACACATTCATCAATTCAGTCAGAGTTGGGGAACTAGAAGGTGGAAGGTCATAACTTGTAGAGGGGACATCTCTACTAGTAGAAGGTTCAGGGTACGGGAACTAGAAGGTGGAAGATCATAACTTGTAGAGGGAACATCTCTACTAGTAGAAGGTTCTATCTTCTACTCCCAGTTCTCCATTTCTCATGGGATTCATAAGTCTTCAAATTAGCTTTACTAATCTTCTACCCCCAGTTCTCCATTTCTCATGGGATTCATAAGTCTTCAAATTAGCCTTACTAATTTAGAAGGTGGAAGGTCATAACTTATAGAGGGGACATCTCTACTAGTAGAAGGTTCTTGACTTTCCAAGTTCTCCATTTTTCATGAGATTCATATGTCTTTAAATTAGCTTTACTGATGGGTTTCATAATAGTTCTCCATTTCTCATGGGATTCATAAGTCTTCAAATTAACTTTACTAATGGGTTTCATAGAGTTCTCCATTTCTCATGGAATTCATAAGTTTTCAAATTAACTTTACTAATGGGTTTCATAGGGTAAACCCATTCCTCATCTTTTCTCCATTTCTCATGGGATTCATAAGTCTTCAAATTAGCTTTACTAATGGGTTTCATAGGATATCTCCATTTCTCATGGGATTCATAAGTTTTCAAATTAGCTTTACTAATGGGTTTCATAGGGTAAACTCATTCTTCATCTCCAGCTTCCACTCCAGAAAGTTGGCAAAGTGCATAAATAAGGCCAGGATGTCCTAGCCCTCCACTTGTCTCACTCTTTGCCATAGTCAATATATTCTTAAGAATAATTCGCCCCACATTTATAGTTCTATTATTATGAATACAGAAATTCAGAATAGCTCTATCTTTAGTTACCTCACTATGATGAAAGGTAGGTAACAAAGTAGAGGAAATAAATAGTGTCACGCCTTAGAGGTGACATTCAGCATGGAAGCAGAAAAATTTACCCTTTCTCGTTGTTTAATCTTCCATGTTCCTTTCCCATCAGTGAGAAAGTTGATCACATCATTAAAAGGGTCTTCCATCGTACTAAGGGATTCATATTGGCAGCAATAAGAGTCTGGGACTTCATAAAAAGTGTTGATGCTGGCGACAATAAACTGAACAGGAAATCTACGCACATGAACGATTCCGTCATCAAAATAATTAACATCGGCGTAGAAATTCTTCACAACATTTGCATCAGCTTTATTAGTTGTGTAACAAAAGTTTTTCCACCTCCACTTGGCAATCACTCGTTCAATTTCTCCTCTCGGACTTTCAAAAACTCGATCTTGTATGCACTTCTATCGTTTAAATACTGAAGTAAATCTTGTTTGAGCCATCGCATTGACGAAGCGAGGCTTGTCAAACTCAACTCTTCTCTTTTGACATGGAGCCATTTTAATGTAGAGATGATCAAGTCCGGTGTCAAAAAGCCTTGAAATCGCCTCCCAATCCAAGATCTTTCAAGCCCTAGGTCGAAAATTGTGTTTTTAGGAGGAAGGGGATGATGAATAGTGGCAGTTGGCTGGTCAAAATCACGGTTAAAGGTCCATTTTTAGGAGGAAGGGGATGATGAATAGTAGTGGTTGACTCGTCAAAATAACGGTTAAAGGTGTTTTTTGTGAGCTCACCGTTGGCGGGGTCAATGGTGCCGTCGACGCGTTTTATTGGAATTAAAATCATAAGTCTCGGGAAAATCTCGCTGTCGGCGGCGTCGAGCCCGCCGTCGGCGGGCTCTATTGATTTTGTCCAAATTCCAGATTTTTGCGACTTTGATCAATTTCAAGACTTAACGACATTTTTTAATCATTATAGGCATAATTTTATGTGACTAAGCGATTTACTTAGCACATATAAACTTTCATAACACAAAACATCACATTTACATATAAATTCCAAGGGCTACAATGTACGTTACATAACATACCTAAGTTTTGTATTTTCTCAACCTCAATACATTAATTCAGCATCGCAATCCAAGCCACAACACTCAAAATGTATTTCTCAACCTCAATACATTAATTCAGCGTCGCAATCCAAGCCACAACACTCAAAACGCTGAGACAAAACAACCTATGCTTAGTCTCAACTATAGAGAGATCTACAAGCATAATTCTAAAGCAAAGCAAATACAAAGTTCAAATCGAAATACATAGAGAAAACATCATATGCTTAGTCTCAACTATAGAGAGATCTATAAGCATAATTCTAAAGCAAAGCAAATACAAAAAACATCCTATGATTAGTCTCAACTATAGAGAGATCTACAAGCATAATTCTAAAGCAAAAAAAATGCAAAGTTCAAATCAAAATACATACATAGATAGATAGATAGATAGATAGGTAGGTAGTAATATAAATCTACTAATCTTCAGACTCGGTACTTGATTCTCCTCTGAGATCACCCATTGATTGCACATGAACAAAGAGGTTGTAGAAGGATCGGAATGGAAATTCTTCAGTGGAATCCTCTTCTATTAATTTAATGCTCCTCATCAGTCGTATTAAGCTATCTTTTAAATGTCTAGAGTGCTTGAAATGTTCCTTCATCCTCAAATCTAGATGATCGATGAAATCAGAGATATTATTAATCGTATTCATGACATTTTTTTACCTCCTTTTTCAATTTCTTGATTCGGCGCAGGATCACCAGAGACTTATCAAGGACTAAGGGTTAAACTGGCAGTGAATTCTGAGATGCTTGTTCTACTATAATGGTCATGTCATTTTCAACTTCAAAAAATTAGGAATCTCTTAGTTGGGTCCAAAGGCTTCCAAGGTAGAAGTAACTTTTCCCAATTTTCATAGGACACTTGAAATTGACTGCAAAGTGAGAATTATGGAGGGGTGTCCAAGCCCATAAGTTGATCCATGAACATCAGGCCCAAAACCGACTTCACAATTACTGATCTAATGTCGATCGACAATCCCCTTTGGATGCAGTAATTCAAAAAGGCACTTTCTTTAAAAACTTTACCGATGTTGATTGTCGATAACACTTTCGCAGAAATGAAAAAGTGCCAATGTTTCGAAACAAAATTTAGGAGTGTCGCAGAAAAACTAACATACCCGTTTTCTCTTGTTTCTCAGTCATCCGTATCGTCCGTTAAATATTGGTAAATCTCATTCATCTGATTTTTTATTGGGATGAAAGTGGAATAGTGGCAAAAAGGAACATTCTCTATCATATATAATTTGTTGATCCGTGCAAGAGTGAAATTGATCCATCTTCCTCGCACATAAACAACTCCTTGGTTGATTTCATGTAAATTTGCATAAAATTCTTTCACCACTGGAACAACCACGGCGGTGGTAGTGTAGCACAGTATTTCCCATCTACGCCGCACTATAGTTTCTTCAATATCCGTCATGGAATTATTCAATCCGCGATTTACGAATCCTCGTTCCTTGATCAATCTTTTCTTCGTCAGTAACTTATAGAAGATTTGATGCGCTTCCACACTAATAAACTTTCACCGACTGAAAACTCGCATTCTAAAATTAATAAGGGAATTGGAAGCCATAGGAATGAAATTGGTGGAGTTTTACTTAGTTTTTGGAGGGCAAATATGAACTAAAAATCAAATTTTTTAGCTTAAAAAGACAATTCCCGCCCAAAAACCGCCATTCAAACCCAAGTAACCACTAACTCGTCAGTCTCGCCATCGGCTGAGTCGATGGCACCGTTGGTGAGCCTCTGTATTATTTTTTTCTGGACTCTCGAGAAAAACCCGCCGTCGGCAGTGTTGAGGGCGCCGTTGGCGCCCAAGGAAAAATTTGCACAGTTTCGCTTTGGTCCGAATGCGTTCTAATTTTTCTTCATGGATCCAATTTTAAGATATTTGAAGGGTAAGTTAGAGTAGTAGAGCTTAATACTGCCACAAACTAATGATAATTTCAAATAAAAACTGCTACAATCGCGATAAAAGTAAAGATAAATTTGGGTTGTCTCCCATGAAGCACTTGGTTTAACGTCGTCAGCCCGACCTATTCAGGTATCATTCAGGTTGACTGATCATTAAAACCTCTTTAAAATTTGGTCTTTTACCCTCATAATATGATTATTCAGGTTGACTGACCATTAAAACTTTAGGTTGACTGATCATTAAAACCTCTTTAAAATTTGGTCTTTTACCCTCATAATATGGTTTTAATCTATTTTCATTTACTTTAAATCTATTTCTCATCTTCTAATCTTCAAATTCAACAGCTCCGTATGTGTAAACTTGAGTCACAGTAAAGGGTCCTAACCAACGAGACTTCAATTTTCCAAGAAATAACTTCAGCCTAGTGTTGTAAAGTAAAACTTCTTGTCCTAGTTCAAAGTTCTTCTGATTAATCTTCTGATCATGCCATAACTTTAATTTTTCCTTATAAATTTTGTTGTTATCGTAAGACTCATTTCTTAATTCTTTCAATTCATTTAATTGTAACAATCTCTTCTTACCGGCATCTTTCAAATTATATATGAGTTCTTTAATCGACCAATATGCTTTATGCTCCAATTCTACTGGTAAGTGACAAGTCTTTCCAAAAATCAGTCAATAAGTGGTCATTACAATAGGAGTTTTATAAGCAGTCCTGTAAGCCCATAATGCGGTATCCAATCTAGTGGACTAATTTATTCTACTAGGGTTTACACTCTTTTCAAGTATTTGTTTAATCTCTCTATTAAAAACTTCAGCTAACCCACTATTTTAAAGATGATAGGCAGTAGTGATTCTATGAATAATATTAAATTTTTCTGCCAATCTTTGAATGTATTTATTCCTAACATAGATCATCCGTCAGTGATAATCATTCTAGGCATTCCGTATCTAGTGAAAATATTTTTTATTTAAAATCTTGAAACACTTTTAGTGCCACAATGAGGTAAAGCTTGTGCTTCAATCCACTTAGAAACGTAGTCCAATGCAATTAAGATATATAAGTTTCCAAATGAAAGAATAAATGGTCCCATAAAACCTAATCCCCAAACGTCAATGATCTCAACTTCCAACATGAAATTCAGAGGCATTTCATTTCTTCTAGATATATTGCCTACTCGTTGACATCGATCACAAGTTTTTATGTATTTATAAACATCTCTAAAGATAGAAGGCCAATAAAATCTATCTTGTAAACTTTTATAAGTAGTTTTATCAATCACAAAATGTCCCCCAAATTCAGAATCATGAAATTTCTGAATGATCAGCTCAATTTCTTCATAAGGCACACATCTCCTCATAATCAGATCTTTACATTGTTTATATAAATAAGGCTCATCCCAAAAATATGCTTTTGCATGATGAATTAATTTCCTTTGTTGTTGCAGTGTCAGCATAGGTGGCAAAATATCACTTACAATATAGTTAACCGCATCATGAATGAATTTTCTTTGTTGTTGCAATGTCAGCATAGGTGGACATCATGAATGAATTTTCTTTGTTGTTGCAGTGTCAGCATAGGTGGCAAAATATCACTTACACGCACACCATGGTATTTTCCACTCATTAATATTCTAAAGTTGTTCATCAGAAAAACTGTTTGTAATTTCATTGTTAGTTTCAGATGATTCTTGGTTTTCTAATCTTGACAAATGATCAGCAATTTGATTATCAGTTCCCTTTAAAAACCACAAGATCAAATTCTTGCATCAAAAGTATCCATCTAATCAACCTTGGTTTGACATAAATCACAAGATCAGATTCTTGCATCAAAAGTATCCATCAAATCAACCTTGATTTAGCATCCTTCTTTTGCATCAGATATTTAATAGTAGAGTGATCATTATGCATAACACATTTAGCTCCAATTAAATGAGATCTAAATTTATCTAAAGCATACACAATGGCTAGTAACTCTTTTTCAGTAACAATATAATTAATTTGTGCATCATTAAGAGTTTTACTAGCATAGTATATAACTTTAAAAATCTTTTCATACCTTTATCCAAGAACAGCTCCAATAGCATAATCACTAGCATTACACATCAATTCAAATGATTTCTCCCAGTTAAGTGAAACTATAATAGGGGTTGTGATTAATTTTTCCTTTAATAACTCAAAGACATTTAAACAGCTTTCAGTAAATTCAAATTTCTTGTCCTTTTCTAAAAGTTGGCATAGAGGTTTGGTAGTTTTTGAAAAATCTTTAATAAAGCACCTGTAAAATCCAACATCTCCAAGAAAACTCCTAACCTCTCTTATATTAGTAGGAGGTGTTAGTTTAGATATAACATGAATTTTTGCAGGGTCTGCTTCCATACCATCTTCCGAAATTTTATGTCCTAACACAATTCCAAATTTTTGCAGGGTCTGCTTCCATACCATTTTCCAAAATTTTATGCCCTAACACAATTCCTCCTGCAACCATAAAATGACATTTCTCCCAATTTAGAACTAAATTAGTTCTTTCGCATAACTCCAAAACTTTGCAATCATAAATTCACATTCCTCCCAATTATGAACCAAATTAGTTCTTTCCCATAACTCTAAAACATTTTCAAGGTAATTTAAGCATGTGTCAAATGATGCTCTAAATACAGAGAAATCATCCATAAATACTTCCAATCCAACATCAAATAACTTACTAAATATGCACATCATACATCTCTAGAATGTTGCAGGTGCATTATATAATTTGAAAGGCATTCTTCAAAAAGCAAAAGTTCCTAAAGGTCTAGTAAATGTTGTCTTTTCTTGATTCTCAAGAGCAATATGAATTTGATGGTAACTGGTATACCCATCTAAAAAATAAAAATATTTGTGGCCAGCAAGTCTATCTACTATTTGATCTAAAAAGGGTAAAGGGAAGTGATCTTTCCTGGTGGCAGTGTTTAATTTTCGTACAATCAATGCAAATATGCCACCCAGTAACTTGTTTGATAGGTATTACATCATTATTTTCTTTTGTTTCAACAGTCGCTCCTCCTTTCTTAGGAACACAATGAATTGGACTTACCCACGCACTAGCTGAAATAGGATATATAATTCCAATGTCTAACCATTTCAAAATCAGATTTAATCTCCTTTGTGGATCAACTCTTGGTTTATATTTTTCATCTTATATAATTCGGTGCATACATATTGAAAGACTGATTCCCTTAATATCAGCTAAGGTCCAACCAAAGCTTTCTTATATCTTTTCAATGTATCTAACGGTCTTTGTTCTTGCAAATCATTTAATTTTCAAGATATAATAATAGGTAATGTAGATGAGTCTCCTAAAAATACATATCTCAAGTGGCTAGGCAGTATTTTTAACTCAAGTTCAGGTGATTTTATAATTGACGGAAATATATTTTATCGACATTTTTCGTAATATCCAACATCTCAAATCTTTCCTGAACATAATCTAATTTATCATTTTCTAATTCATCTAGATTAATTTTGTCACTCTCTTCAAATCGTTCTTTCTCTTTGAAATGTTCTTTAAAATGTTCTTCTTCTTCAAAATGCTTTTTNTGTAACTGAATGATCCGCTAATTGTAGAGTTACAAAAGTTGGTGAGACTTCTCCTAATCCTAATCTTTTGAAAATTGATATTGACATAAGATTAATGTTGGCTCCCAAATCACATAAAGCTCTTCCATATAATTTTTCACCAATAGCACATGATATAGTGAAACTATCAAAATCTTTTAGTTTTTCAAGAAGTTTTTTCTGAATAATTGCACTACACTCTTCGCTAAGTGCAACAGTTTCATTATCCGTGAACTTCTTTTTCTTGTTCAAAATATCTTTCATAAATTTCACATAAATGGGCATTTGCTCTAAAGCTTCTATAAAGGGAATATTCACTGTTAACTTCTTAAGAATTTCTAAAAATTTGGAAAATTGTTTATTCTATTTGTGTTGCTTCAATATTTGAGGAAATAGTGGTGGATGTTTTTCTACAGTAATTTTCATTGGTGTAAATGGATACTCTAAATCTGGG
>JXCR01125072.1:23570-52402 GCA_002079205.1 Phalaenopsis hybrid cultivar
TATATATATATATATACATATATATATCATCTAAATTTATAGAATAAGAAATTAAAAAGGATAAAGTTAATTAAAAATGACTACCCAAGCATTAAGCTTCTAATGCATGAAATTCTTAATTGATTGTCTTATTAGTGAGATTAATCCTTAGAGATTATTGACATAACCATGATTGGTAGCGATTACTTTTGTTTTATAGTTTTTACTCTTTATTTTTACTAATTTATGTTTTCATTACAAACAAAATGATTCAAAAGGGGAGAATTTTTTTTTGATCAATTATATTTTTTATTTTTCATTTGATTTTTAAAAATATGTTTCTTAATGTGTTTTAAAATATTTTTTTTTATTTTTTGTTTCTAAAAACAAATTAACATATTATTATACCCACTTAAATTTATTTTTAAGTGTTTTGATTATTTTCAAAAACTATTTTTTATTTCAAATCAAAACATAAATAAAACAATGTAAAAA
This sequence comes from Phalaenopsis hybrid cultivar, assembly GCA_002079205.1. NCBI lineage: Eukaryota > Viridiplantae > Streptophyta > Magnoliopsida > Asparagales > Orchidaceae > Phalaenopsis > Phalaenopsis hybrid cultivar. Next base: position 24,045 of record JXCR01125072.1, read on the forward strand.
AAAAATGATCACAAACGACTCTAAATGTTATTTTGAGTGTTTTAAAAAACATGTTAATTCATTTCAGAAACAAAAAAAAAAAAGAAGACTTAAAAAGTACACCAATCAGACCTTATTTAGAAACAATAACAAAAAACAACAAACAAAATTGATCACTAACAAACCCTAAATTTATATAAAAAATGAATCAATCATGTAATGAGAATTGGATTGCAGTGATCATTTTTTTTTTAAGAAAGCACTAATTGAAACATAAATAAAGAAAAATTAATTTTTGACTCCATTGTTTCATCAAAATTATAATTTTGGACCCTATAATATGAGATTTAATGTTCCATCACAATCTAGGAAAAAAATCATTGTTTATTTATGTTGCAGACTACTTTTTCGCTATGCAAAATGTGATATATGGAATAATTCCATGGTTGATAATGAAAAAAAAAAAAAACAAAAGGATTAGTGTAAAATAGTACTTTTTGTGCTTGGGCTCTAATGCCTAACTTAATTAACCTCAATATTAGTTCTAATTGTTTTCATTATTTCTTACTCTGCTAACCAGTAGTTACAGTCATACATTACTAGTTTCAAATGCAACAAAACATGAGATTTTAGTCCCAATTTCCTTAAAAATAAAATAGTTATGTCATAGTACTATTGACCAACATGGTTAGCTTAGTTAAGTTTTTGAATGCAAACTTTAACTTATCTTAGGCTTGCAGTCATCAAAAGAAAATTTTTTACTCATAACAATTTAAGTCATCCAAGATGATATTAATGTAAAATAAATGGAAGTAACAAATATTTATTTTATGGTGTAGGTCTAATTCTAAGCTTTTATCATTTGATTAATGTACATTTATATAGAGCCATGTTAATTTGCACCACCTACAAATAAAGGAGTCAAAGGAAAAGTTAGGGCATGAATTATTATCTCAATTTCTCAACTTTTTGGCAAAAAATAATCACAAAAATAATCACAAAAATTATCTTCTGTTTTCTTCTTTCCATCTCTCTCATTTTTCTTGTGAATCTTATTAGTGAGGTCTATGTGACAACCACAAAGAAATGAGGAACTAACATATTTTAAGATGTGGTGAGCAAAGATTGATACTAAGGATTAAAAACCAGGTTTTGTAATTGCAAAGTAAAGAGAAATTGGAAGTGAATGAATACATTGGGATGAAAAATTAAAAGACTTCATCGTGAATTGATAGCTCATTGAGGAAATTGACCAAGTAGTTACAAAATTTGATAAATAATCAAGGAACTCAATTTTGGAATTCAACCAAGTATATGGGGAAAGTCACACATGAGAAAGTTCAACTCGTTCAAGAATTTAAAAAATAAAAAAGAAAAATCCAATGAGAAGCTCAATAACATAGTAATTATGTCAGACTCGAAAAAAAAATTTCATAAAAACTTTTCTAAACTTAATAAGAAAAAAAAAAGAAGATAAAATGAATGAAAAGCATCAAAGAAGTTGTCTTTTAAAACTCAAATCAAATTTCAAACTTATAGTACATAAGTTTCAAATATGTAAGTAAGCACATTGCCTATGTTAATGAAACATTTTTCTAAGCTACACTTAACCAAGCAAAACTTATCACTTCAAGGTTATAATTGAAGTTTCCTAACTTTAAAAACATATATTATAAAATGCAATAAAAATATTATGTGTTGCTTAAGACTCATATACTCATTTGAACTTAAGCAATCATCCTAAAACTTTAACTCGCTTTATAATAAGGTCTATATTAATAAGAAGCAGTTCCTTGTAAGAGATAAGCATTTTTTTAATCATGTTTTATATTAATACAAAAACTCTGGCAAAATGTAAAACATATATTAGACAACAAACAAGTTCATTAACATAAGAAAGTTAAGAGGTACTTAGTACAAATTGAATAATTCTTTAAAATTTAAGATACTAAGCCAATCTAACTTGTCTTCCTAAATTTATATGAGTCATGTATTGTACTTTCCAAGTACTAAAAATACAAAAGGATCTAGTCTTAGGACTCAAACACACTCATCTACAATAAAATGTACAATACGAGTGAAAGAAAAATCTTACCACTAAAAATTTAAAATTTAGGATGTGTAAGACATAATAGAGAAATAACGTGAGGCTTATCTAAGATCATGAATTATCCAAAAGTTACATCTAATTAAAGTTAAGATGAGTAAGGCTTGGTATTTGCATAATATTTGCGAAATTATTATTTTTAATGTATCTTTGCTCAATGTATCCTTCGATAGTTTTTACTCGACATATTTAAATTTTTTATCTTCTTTTGAATAAATTATATTTTAAATATTCTTATTATTTTTAGTTACATCATATTTGAAAATTTGGAATTGAATAGACACCAATGATCATTTTGCTAGGTTAATCAAGTTGGATTAATACCTCGAATTCATCTTAGGATTGAATTCAATAGAAAAATAGATTTAACCCATTAAGAAATTATGGTTTTCTTAAAAACCAGTTCAACTCATCCCTTAAGATCAGCTAGGCTTTTAGGACGATGAACTTAAGTTTCACAATAAAAACAACTTTTAAGATGAACAAACCCTCAAGGATAATTATTTGACACTTAAAAAAATTTTGTTTGTCAAGAAGAATCACCAACTATAATATACTCAACCATGCACATGAACTTCTCTAAATATATCAAAATGGCTACTTATGATAACCATTTTAAGTCTATTAAAACTATTAAGTAACTCTATATTGGTTAGCTCATTATTTTGACAATTTATGCATAAGGTGTATTTAATATGTAATCAAATTTATTCACCTAGCAATGTTTGATTTTATGTTAAATTATTATTAGATTTTTATTATGTTTCTTATATGCCAATTTCTAATGTAACATCTTTAAATAAATATGCAACTACCCTACTTATAAATAGGGGACTCAACATATAAGAGTAGAACACAACTTATTATCTCAATTTCTCTACTTTTTAACAATAAAAATTCTCTTTGCAACTCATATGACTCTCTTCATCTCCCCTTCTCTACATCTCTCTAGTTTTTATAGCCAATCCTATTAATAAGTTTCACAAATTTCCTAGGATCAACTTGGGTCAAATAATAATAAATTTAATACCAAAATTGGATGCATAAAAAATGAAATAGTTTAAGGATACCAAGTGCATGGCTTCCTCCATTGTGTGCTCTGATATCACTAATTTTAATCCCAATATGTATGGATTAAAACCATATTAAACCAATACCAAGTGATTGTCTTTCACTAATAGGCCTAACTCTTGATTCAAAACGATATAAATATAGGTGTATACCTCGAACATGCACGTTACAATAAATTGCGGTTACGCGGTCAAAACCATGAAGTTTGTCACATTTTTAGACAAACTAACTAACTTTCACCATGAATTTCTTACAATATTTCTGACATGAATTTTAATCATGGTTAAAAAAACGGTAAACTTGCAGTTACAATATAAACAGACTTTCATCTCAAGTATCTACTACTATAAACACCAAATTAATGATGCAGCACTCAACAAGAAAGACTTCTAAATTGCACAAACATTTTTATCCTTCTCCACACATAAAATTATGTATTATCATACCCTTCACCACCTGATTATTACATGAAAAAGTAATCCTAAAAATCATGCATATATCATGCTAATCCTAATAGGAAGTAAAATATATGTACATATATATATATATATATATATATNATCACAATTTTTTAAACATTTTCTTGCTTCACCAATTTAAATAACTATTTCATAAATCTTGAGATAACGAGAAAGACATGGAAAACTACTCAGATCTCATGAGGAAAACACAACAAAACTCGTAATTCATATATAAAATTAAAGTCATATAAATTACAACAGGTAAATAACTTATCTCTAATTTCTCCCCAAAGAACACTCCTCGAAGTTCCTCTGAATCTCATCCTTTCTTTACAGCACATAGAATTCCTCTTCGAAGCAGCAAGAGGAAGAAATCTCTCACTTTCCCTCCACTCTTAAAATCTCTCGAAGAATTCCTCACAATAACGGAACCTTTCTAATCTCTAGGAACTCTCTCTAGCACTTCCTTCACCCTCTAGATTCTCCCCCCCTTTTAATTTTTGGCCAAAATAGACTATTAAAGTTGTGGATGAGCTTTCCCAGAGTTTCCTAAGCATCCCTTCAAAATTTTGTTTTATCCAAAGCTTGAGTAGGCATAACTGCCGAGCGCGCCATCGGCGGCCTCGAGGGCACTGTCGGCTGGCTTCTGAATAATTTTGTCCTATAGCCTTGGAAAAATCTCGCAGTCGTTGGTGGCCTTGTTCAAATCTCCACATTTTTGTCCTTTTCGCTCCAAATTCGCTCCTTTTTGCATATTTTTGCTCCAATGACCCTAACTCATCATTCCTGCAAAAAAAACATCAAAAATACCTTTCTTTAAAGTGCAATATCATTAAAAATAGTTTAAAATAGGTATAAAAATCTCAACATATTTTCCTTGGGTCACCGACGGTGAGTTTTTCCTGAGAGTCCAGAATTAAATATTATAGAAGGTCGTCGACGACGCCATCGAGGCCGCCGACGGCGAGCACGTCGGTTCTCTCAACAGATGCATTGAATGTGGACGATTTTTGAAGGGACGCTTGGGCAACTCATGAAAAATCTTCTACAACTTTAACAGAAATAATTTGGAGGCCGAAAAAGGGGGGTATCTGCTGAGTTTTTGTTGTTTGTGGTGCCCATTGAAGTGTAGAGTGTGCTTAGTATTGTGAGGAATTTTTTAAGAGATTGTAAGAGTGGAAGGAAAGTGAGAGATTTCTTCCTCCTTGCTGCTTCGAAGGAGAATTCTATGTGTTGTAAAGAAAGGATGAGATTCAGAGGAACTTCGAGGAGTTTTCTTGGGGAGGAATTAGAGACAAGTTGTATTTACTTATTGAAGTTTGTATGACTTTACTTTTATATATAAATTCCAAATTTTATCGTATCTTCTCCTTGAGTTCTGAGTAGTTTTCTCTGTCTTTCTCCTTGTCTTGAGATTTTGTGAAATGGTGATTTGTAATGGTTGAGCCGAGAATGTAAAAAAGTTGTGATGATCTTTTCACTTCAATCTTAAATTACATTCAATTTGGCCATTTGATTTGTTAAAATATGATGAGTTTTACAACTAAAGTGAAGATTACATCTAAGCTTCAGGGAATTTAAATTCCTTGAAAGTTGGGTGTAAATAAATAGGGAAATAAAAATTATCGGGCGTAGAATTGACGATTTTAGAGTGACAGGCTAAAATCCTCAATTCAGTGCTAACGTTTGGGTGTTGAAATGTAGATGTTAGCCCTCAGGCAAGGGGAACGTGGGAGCTCCAAAGTGAAAGCTGGTATCCTACCAGCCTAGCCGCAGATTCAGTAACCAAGCATAGGATTAGTCAATGTTCTTTATGCATGGTCCAAAGGGTAAAGAATATGTATGCTCCTATTTGGCACAATACAATTTGAACTGATTCAATTTATCCATTCACTTATATTTGTTGACAAGGAGAAGGATGTTTTCTTATATATTAAACTTTACATTAGAAATTTTATTAGTAGAATTAGTTAATTAAGAGTTTATTAAAATTATATTTTTATTTCAATTACCTATTAGTTACAAATATGCAATTCAAACTATATTGTTGTGAATAAGTATTGATTTTCTTAAATCTTAGTTCGTAGCCTCTAATATTACTCCCAGTGGGATTGATATCTAAGACTCCGTTAAAGCCCTGTATTACTTGAGCGATACGTACACTTGCGTTGATAAATGTGACTTTGCAATTATTGAATATTTTATGCACATCTTTATCAAATCTATAACCGTTGTCAATTTTTTAGCGCCGTTGCCGGGGATTTAAATCTTCTAGAAGCAGTATCAAATTCTTATATTTTTAAGCTTATATAAAGTCACTGTTAAGTTTTTGGCGCCGTTGGCCGGGGAGTAAAAATTAGATTTAAAAAAAAATCATAATTAGAGTAACAGACAAATTAGGACTATTAGAAAACTTTTACTTAAATTACAACTTATTTTCATATTTAGTTAACTATTTTTCTGTGTACTGATTTCAATTGTATGCGTAACTTTGGACCTGAAAATCTTATGCCCTATGATTTGGAATTAGAACGCACTCTTAGGAGAATTAGAAAACTAATAAAATAACCTAGAAATTCTGACACAATGAAAAATAATGTGAACAATCGAGGAATAGAAAATGAACATCAACCTAGACATCTACGAGATTATGCAAACCCTACAGCATATGAAATTCACTTATCTATCCAAAATCTTGATGTAGCTGCTAATTCATTTGAACTCAAACCTGCTATAACCTAAATTATAAAAAAAAATCAATTCAGAGATACACCAAATGAAGATCCTAATTTACAGCTCGCTAGTTTTTTAGAACATTGTGCTACCTTTAAATATGACAGAGTTTCGAACGATGTTGTTAGACTTAGACTTTTTCCTTTTTCACTTAGGGATAAGGCTAAAATGTGGTTAAATTTGTTAGCACCTAGATCTATTAGAACTTGGGGAGAACTTTCACAGAAATTTCTATCTAAATATTTCCCTCCATCCAAAACTGCTAAACTTAGAAATGACATAACACCATTTTGTCAGATTGATGGAGAGTCGATATATGATGCTTGGGAGAGATTTAAAGATCTTCTTAGAAAGTGCCCACATCATTCGTTACCAGATTGGTTGATAATTCAAACTTCTTACAATGGAGTAGTGGGATCTCTTAGATTGATTATAGATGTTGCGGCTGGTGGTTCTTTAATGTCAAAACCTTTTGATGAGGCTTATTCGTTAATAGAAGAGATGGCTACCAACAATTTCTAATGGCCCTCTGAAACGGTAAGTCTTAAAATAGTAGCTAGTATCCACGATTCTGATGCAATATCTATGTTAGCTTCACACATTGCTGCAATATCAAAGAAATTAGATCATTATGGAATGAATTATCCTCGAACACCTACTATGATGGAAGAGAATTCGTCTGGGAAATTTGTGGATGTTCAACCTTCTTATGAGACTTTAAATGCTATTAACAATAGACCCAACAATCCTTATTCGAACTATTAAAACCCAGGTTAGAAGAATCATCCTAACTTTAATTGGAATAACAACTCTTCTACAAATCAATAATGGGCAAACAACTCAGTAAACCCTTTGGGAAATTTATTCAACCAAGGAAATGTTAATTATAACCTTCTTATCCTTTAGGATTTAACAGTAACACACAATTTAAGGAAAATAAGTTGTCCATGGAAGAGCTGATACTTAACATGGGCCAACAATTGCAGAATCAAGGAAATAAATTATAAATTCAAGGAAACCAGTTACAAAATCAAGGAACTGCTATCAAGAGTATTGAAAACCAATTGGGGCATATCGCTACTGCGCTTAGTAACCAAATATTGAGAACTTTTCCTAGTACTATGGAACCAAATCCTAAAGATCAAGGAAAAGAACAGATAAAAGAGATACAATTATGAAATGGAAGAGAATTTGAAATAAGAGTGCAGAAAGAAATGGAAATTGAAAAAGAGAAAGTGGATACAGAAAAAGAAAAGGATCATGAATACCTAGATTTAGAATATCCACTTACACCAATGAAAATTACTGTGGAGAAACCTCCACCACCGTTTCTTAAAGATTAAAGCAACACAAAAAGGATAAATAATTTTACAAGTTTATAGAAATTCTTAAGAAATTAACGGTAAATATTCCTTTCATAGAAGTTTCAGAGCAAATGCTCAATTATGTGAAGTTTATGAAAGATATTTTGACAAGAAAAGAAATTTTACTGATAATGAGACTGTTGCACTTAGCGAAAAGTGTAGTAAAATTATTCAGAAAAAGCTTCCTGAAAAATTAAAAGATCTAGGTAATTTCACTATACCGTGTGCTATCGGTGAAAGACTTTATGGAAGAGCTTTATGTGATTTGGGAGCCAACAGTAATCTTATGCCTCTATCAATTTTTAAGAGATTAAGATTAGAAGAAGTCTCACCTACTTCTGTAACTCTTTAATTAGCGGATCGCTCAGTTACTTATCCTAAGTTAGTTATAGAAGATGTGTTAGTAAAAGTTGATAAATTTATCTTTCCTGTGGATTTTATTATTTTAGATATGGAGGAAGATAAATAAATACCTATAATTTTAGGGAGATCTTTTTTTAGCTTGTGGATTTCATTGTTCTAGATATGGAGGAAGATAAAGAAATACCTATCATTTTAGGGAGACCATTTTTAGCTACTGGACAACTATGATAGATGTTCAAAAGGGAGAATTAACTATGAGAGTTAACGATCAAGAAGTGACTTTTGTAGATGTTCAAAAAGGAGAATTAACTATGAGAGTTAATGATCAAGAAGTGACTTTTAACATTTGAAATCTATGAAATACTCTGCTATTGAAAGAGATAATGAATGTTTTCGCATGGAAATTAGTGAACATCAAAATATATGAAATACCCTGCTGTTTAATAGTATGATAAATGTTTTTGCATGGAAATTAGTGAACATCTATTGAACGAGCATTTTAAAGAATATTTTGAAGAGAAAAAAGATTTTGAAAACAAAAATGAAGTTACTTTAGACGAAATAAAAAATTAAGAATTAGATTATGTTGAGGAAAGATTTTAGATGTTGTATATTACAGAAAATGCTGATAAGAATCTAGTTTTGTCAATTATAAAACCACCTAAACTTGAGTTGAAAATATTGCCTAACCACTTGAAGTATGTGTATCAATTATAAAACCACCTGAACTTGAGTTAAAAATATTGCCTAACCACTTGAAGTATGTGTTTATGGGAAACTCATATACATTTCCTGTTATTATATCTTCAGAGTTAAATGATTTTCAAGAGCAAAGACTTTTGTATACATTAAAAAGATATAAGAAAGGTTTTGATTGGACCTTAGATGATATTAAAGGAATCAGTCCTTCGATCTGTATGCACAGAATTATATTGGATGAACAATATAAACCAAGAGTTGATCCATAAAAGAGATCAAACCCAATGATGAAAGAAGTAGTCAAGAAGTAAATTTTGAAATAGTTGGACACTGGAATTATATATCCTATTTCAGACAGTGCCTGGGTAAGTCCAATTCATTATGTTCCTAAGAAAGGAGGGGTGACTGCTGAAGCACAAGAGAATAATGAAATAATACCTATCAGACAAGTTACTAGGTGGTATCTTTGCGTTGATTATAGAAAATTAAACTTTGCCACTAGGAAAGATCACTTCCTTATACCATTTTTAGACCAAATAGTGGATTGACTTGTTGGGCACAAATATTTTTATTTTTTAGATGGATATACTGGCTACCATCAAATTTATATTGCCCTTGAGGATCAAGAAAAGACAACATTTACTAGTCCTTTTAGAACTTTTGCTTTTCGAAGAATGCCTTCTGGATTATGTAATGCACCTACAACATTCCAGAGATGTATGATGTCTATATTTAGTAAGTTAATTGATGATGGAATAGAAGTGTTTGTGGATGATTTCTCTGTATTTGAAACATCATTTGACGCATGCTTAAATCATCTTAAAAAAATTTTGGAGTTATGCAAAAAAACTAATTTAGTTCTAAATTGAGAGAAATGTCAATTTATGGTTGTAGGAGGAATTGTGTTAGGTTTGGAAAATGGTATGGAAGTAGACCCTGCAAAAATTCAAGTTATATTTAAATTAACACGTCCTACTAATGTAAAAGGGGTTAGAAGTTTTCTTGGACGTGTTGGTTTTTATAGGCGTTATATTAAAGATTTTTCAAAAATTACCAAACCTCTATGCCAACCTTTAAAAAGGACAAGAAATTTGAGTTTACTGAAGACTGTTTAAATGCTTTTGAGTTATTAAAAGAAAAGCTAATCACAGTCCCTATAATAGTTTCACCTAACTGGGAGAAACCATTTGAACTCATGTGCAATGCTAGTGATTATGCTATTGGAGTTGTTCTTGGAAAAAGGTATGATAAGATTTTTAAAGTTATATACTACGCTAGTAAACCTCTTAAGAATGCTCAAATTAACTACACTGTTACTGAAAAAGAGTTACTGGCTATTGTGTATAATTTTGACAAATTTAGATTTTATTTAATTGAGACTAAATGTGTGTGCACACTGATCACTCTGCTATTAAATATCTGATGCAAAAGAAGGATGCCAAACCAAGGTTGGTCACTCTGCTATTAAATATCTGATGCAAAAGAAGGATGCCAAACCAAGGTTAATTAGATGGAATTTTGATGCAAGAATTTGATTTTGTGGTTATTGATAGAAAGGGAACTGATAATCAAATTGATGATCATTTGTCGAGATTAGAATATCATAAATTATTTTACACCAATAATGAAATTACGGACAATTTCCTTTATGAAGAGCTCTATAATATTAATGAGTGGAAAATACCAAAAGTATGATGATATTGTTAATTGTGTTGTAAGTGATATTTTGCCACCTATGCTGACATTGCAACAACAAAAAAAATTCATTCATGATGCGAAAGCATATTTTTGGAATGAGCCTTATTTTTATAAACAATGTAAGGATCTTATTATGAGAAGATATGTACCTTATGAAGAAACTGAACTAATCATTCAAAAATGTCATGATTCTGAATTTGGAGAACTTTTTGGAACCGATAAAACTGCTTATAAAATTTTACAAGCTAGATTATATTGGCCTACTCTCTTAAGAGATGTTTATAGATACATAAAAACTTGTGACTGATGTCAACGAGTAGGCAATATATCTTAAAGAAATGAATTGCCTCTGAATTTCATGTTAGAAGTTGAGATCTTTGATGTTTGTGGATTGGATTTCATGGGACCATTTATTCCTTCATCTGGGAACTTATACATATTAGTTGTAGTAGACTACGTTTCAAAGTGGATTGAAGCACAAGATTTACCTTGTTGTGACGCTAAAAGTGTTTCAAGATTTTTAATGAGAACATCGAGAGTGATTATCACTGACAGAGGATCCCATTTTAGGAATAACTAGATTCAGAGATTTGCATAAAAGTTTAATGTTAATCAAAGAATCTCTACTTTCTATCACCCTCAGACCAGCGGGTTAGCTGAAGTTTTTAATAGAGAGATTAAAAAAATACTGATGAAGACTGTAAACCGTAGTAGAGTAGATTGGTCTACTAGACTGGATACTGCATTATGGGCTTACAGAACTGCTTATAAAACTCCTATTGGAATGACTCCTTACAGGCTGATCTTTGGAAAGACTTGTCACTTACTAGTAGAATTGGAGCATAAAGCATATTGGGCGATTAAAGAATTCAATTATAATTTGAATGATGCTGGTGAGAAGAGATGTTTACAAATGAAAGATTTTAAAGAATTAAGAAATGAATCTTATGATAACGACAGAATTTATAAGGAGAAACTAAAGTTATGGCATGATCGGAATATTAACCAGATGAACTTTGAACCACGACAAGAAGTTTTGCTTTACAATACAAGGCTGAAGTTATTCCCTGGGAAATTGAAGTCTCGTTGATTAGGACCCTTTACTGTGACTCTAGTTTATACTTACGGAGCTATTGAAATTGAAGATCAAAAGACTGGGAATAGATATAAAGTAAATGAACACGGATTAAAGCCATATTTTAAGGGTAAAAGACCAAATTATAAAGTGGTTTTCATTGTCAGTCAACTTGAATAATATCTGAATAGGTCGGGCTCACGACGTTAAACCAAGAGCTTTATGGGAGGCAACCCATAGTTATCTTTATTTTTATTGCAATTATAGTATTTTTGTTTGAAATTATTGTTAGTTTGGGGTATTATTAAACTCTACTACTCACATTTACCCTTGAATCATCATAAAAATTGGATCCATAGAGAAAATTGGAACCTATTCAGACCGTAGAGAAACTGTGAGATTTTTGCCATCGTCGACGATGGAGGGCTCGACGACACCGATGGCGGGTTTTTCCCGAGAGTCCAGACAATTAATTCTCAAGGCTTGCCGACGGCGTCATTGACGCCGCCAACATTGAGAACGACTGGAGACAATTAATTCCAGAGTTTGAAATGTCAGTTTTTGGCAGTTTTAGGCGAGATTTACTCCCTATAAACTTCCAAACTCGGTTCCTAAATTCATATTACCCAAAAATTAATTGAAACTGCACCAAATTTATCCATATGGCTTCCAATTCCACTGAAAACCCTAGATTTGGAGTGTTCAACCGGAGAAAGTTCATTAGTTTTGATGCGCAATAAATCTTCAACAAAGTGCTGACAAAGAGGAGATTAATCAAAGAAAGAGGATTTGTGAATTGATGATTGAACAATCCTTCGATAGTAATTGAAGATATGATTGTGAGATGACGATGGGAAGTGTTGTGCTACACTACTACCGATGTAGTCGTTCCTGTGGTTAGAAGGTGTTTTATGCTAATTTGCATGGAATCAACCAGGGAGTTGTCTATGTATGAGGTAGATGGATAACTTTTACTCCTACATGGATTAATTAGTTATATATGATCAAGAATGTTCATGTCTGCCATTATTCCGACTTCGTCCCGACAAGAAATCTGATGAATGAGATCTACCAATTTTTTACGGACGAGACTGAAGACTAGGAAATGAGAGAAAATGGGTATGCTAGTTTTTCTACTACACTTCTAAACCCCATTTCTAAATACTGGCAGTTCTTCATTTCTACAAAACTATTACCGATAATGAGGATCGATAAAGTTACTAAAGAAAGTACTATTTTAAATTACTGTATTCAAATGGGACTGTCAATTGATATTGGATCGATAATTGTGAAGTCTGTTTTGGGTCTGATCGTCATCGATCAACTTATGGGCTTGGACATCCTTCACAATCTTCTTACTGTGTAGTCAATTCCAAGTATCTTATGAGAATTAGGAAAAGGTACTTCTACCTTGGAAGTCTTTGGACCCAACCCAGAAGTTACCAGCCAATGAAGATGAGAATGATATGACTATTATTACGGATCAATCGTCTCAGAATTCACTTCCTATTCAGCCTCTAGTTTCGAAAAAAACACTAGTGCTCCTGCACAGAATCAAGAAACTGGAGAAAGAGGTACAAAATGTTATGAATGCAATTAACAATATCTCTGATTTTTTTGATCATTAGACTGGAGAATGAAAGAGCATTTTGATCACTATGGACATATCGAAGCAAGTTTGATACGATTGATGAGAAAGATGGGACAGATAGAAGAGGACTCTGCTGAAGAATTCCCATACCGACCCTTCTATAACCTCTTCGTTCATGTTCAATAGATGGGCGATATCAGAGGAGAAACAAGCACTGAATTGGAGGAGTAGTAAATTTACTTTACTACCTTTATGCTATGTGTGTCATTTGATTTGAACTTAAGTGTTTGCTTTTCTTTTGAATTTTGCTTTTAGATCTCAGTATAGTTGAGATTGAGCATAGAATGTTTGTTTTCACGATTTAGAGTGTTGTGGCTTGGATTACGACGCTGAATTGATGTATTAAGGTTGAGAAAATCAAAACTTATGTGTGTTGTGTAACGTGTATTGTAACCATTGGATTTTATATATAATTGTGATGTTTTGTGTTGTGAATGTTTATTTCAAAGCTTTTGGACACCAAATTTTATCATCTCTCGGTAAGAGCCTCACTCCAAACCAAAAATATTTGATTTTCACCTTGAATTTCTTCCACATTGAAGAGATCTGAAAACAAATTGAGAATGTGGAGAAAATATTTGGAAGAAATTCATGGAACTTAGTTTTGAACTCTTAGAGTCACTCTTGGAAGCCATTATTTGAGTATTTGAACTGTATTTCAAAATTTTTTTTTATATAATTTTGATTAGATTGATATGGCTCCACGACAAAAGAGGTGACTTGAGTTTGATGAGCCTCGCTTCATCAATGCAAAGGCTCAGTCGAGCTTTACTTCAATATTTCAAGGGCAGAAATGTATACAAGATCATGCTTTTGAGAGTTCGGGAGGAGAAGTCGAACGCGTTATTACCAAACGGAGGTGGAAAAATTTATGTTATACCACCAATAAGGCTGTTGTGATTGTTGTGAAAGAATTATATGCCAATGCGTTCTATAATGAGGATAGTAACGTTCGAGTAAGAGGGTTTCTGTTGAGTTTAGTGCCGCCCTCATTAACTAATTTTATGAAGTCCCAGACACCTATATCTGCAATTATGAAACCTTCAGCACAATGGAAGGCCCGCTGAATGATGTCATTAACTTTCTCACTGATGGGAAAGGGACATGGAAGATAAAGCAATAAGAATAGGTAAATTTTTTTGCGTCCATGTTGAATACCACATCTAAAGTGTTGCATTATTTTATTTTCTGTACTCTGTTACCTACCAATCACCAAAGTGAGGTAACAGAAGATAGAGCTTTTCTGAATCTCTGTATTCAGAACAATCAGACTATAAAAGTGGGGAGAATTTATTATAAGAATATTTTTACCACGGCAAGGAGTGGATCAAGTGGAGATTTGGGACATCCTGGCCTCATTTATGCACTTTATCAACTTTCAGGAGTTGAAGCTGAAGATGATGAAGAATGGGTTTACCCTTTGAAACCCATTAGTAAAGCTAATTTAAAGATGTATGAATCCTATGAAGGATGGCGATCTGGGAGTAGGAGTAAAGAACCTTCTACTAGTAGAGGTATCCCCTCTACTAATTATGACCTTCCTTCCTCTAGTTCCCCTACCCTTCAAGATTTAATGAATGAGTTAATCTTGCAGAAAAAGAGTACAGAGAAAATAAATGAAAGAATTAAGGGATTAGAACGTAGACATGATTATGATAGTGAGTACGTACAGAGGCATTCTGACTTCGAGATAGCTTACTATGAAGCTAAGGCCCGACACTACAGAGCTGAGCCTGATGTTACTTTTCATGAATGCCCCCGTTATATTCAGTATCAGCCCAATCCACCTGCTGACCAGGGAGACGAGGATATAGTATGAGATTTTGATATATGATAGTGATTGATGTACTTTTATTTTGTGATTTTGTGATAGAGATAGATGTATGTTTGTTTGTACTTTCATTTTATTCTATATTTTATTTTATTGTGATGTGTTAAATAATAAAATTGTATTTTGATGTGTTAGTGAAATATTGTGTTTGTATAAAGTTTAGTTTTGTACTTATTTCAAAATTTCATTACCCAATAAATTCTCTAATTCTTTATATGTATAGAAAGCTCCTAATATTACAGACCAGTTAAAGTAAAAATTTTGAGAAGGAACTTCAAAAATTTCAGAAAGATGAAAATGCCTAAAGTACTGAGGTATGATTTATATTTAGAATTTTTCTTTCCACCTGTATCATTCCATATTGAAAAATTTAAGTTTGGAGGATGGAAGAAAAAGATTAACTATTATATGTTCTTGATTAAAAAATTTTCAAAAATTATTATTACGATTTTATGTAGTGAATTTAATTTTGTAGATATTTAAATATTATGGTAGATTTAAAGGAATGTTTTTATAAGGAAAATTAATTTTATAGATTAAAATATTTAGTATAAGAGAATAAGACTACAGTTAACTATTTAAAGTAAACAAAACTATATTTTGAAATATTAAGAATCTTAGAAATTCATTTGAGAAGAAAAGATTAGGGCTCAATGATGTAAAAGCTATGAAATACTTAAAAGGTAAGGGAATGCTTTGAGTTTCAATTTTAGGGAAAGAAAAGTGAAGTTCAAGATTATTAAAGACTATCTAGATATAGTAATTATCACTTGAAAAAGAAAAAGGAAGGATTGACAACAATCCCTGAAAAGGAAAGAAAAATATATTGGATTGAAAGCAATCCAAATGAAATATATANTTCTGGCTATTCTTCCTCCAACGATAACCGTTGGAGGAGGAATGGCCAGAAAGCCGTACTACTCTCTAGCAGTACTACTCTCTAGCCATACTTATTGCAAAACAAGTACCTGGGAAACTTATTATTTTTGACGGCTTTCTGGCCATACTTCCTCCAACGATAACCATCGTCGAGAATATCAACCTGACTCCTGGTCTGAAAAGCAAACCTCGGCCGCTTCACCTTCTTTTCCCCTTTCTTCTTCTTCTTCCCCCCAACGCTCAGAATCATATTTCCTTCCCTCTCCTTTCTTCCCTCTTCAATCATTTTCTTCTTATGATCCTCCTTCACTCCCACCAGAGCATAATCACTGCTAGAATTCTCATGCAAGAAGAAGCCATCAGTGAAGTTAGGAAGCAGATAGTTTCTGGTGAAGATATCTTCTTGCTTGTTCATGGTCAGCATGCAGAGAAGGGAAGGGAAGGGAATGAAGGAAGTTTAATGGCGGGGAAGGAGAGGCGGCGTCTTTTATGGGGTGGAAAAAAGGAGGAGACGTTAACGGAACGTAATTGATTGATTTGATCACGTGGGATGAGGGCTGCGGGTCTGCTGNCTCACCTTCTTTTCCCCTTTCTTCTTCTTCTTTCCCCCAACGCTCAGAATCATATTTCCTTCCCTCTCCTTTCTTCCCTCTTCAATCAATTTCTTCTTATGATCCTCCTCCACTCCCCCCAGAGCATAATCACTGCTAGAATTCTCATGCAAGAAGAAGCCATCAGTGAAGTTAGGAAGCAGATAGTTTCTGGTGAAGATATCTTCTTGCTTGTTCATGGTCAGCATGCAGAGAAGGGAAGGGAAGGGAAGGGAATGAAGGGAATTTAATGGCGGGGAAGGAGAGGCGGCGTCTTTTATGGGGTGGAAAAAGGAGGAGACGTTAACGGAACGTAATTGATTGATTTGATCACGTGGGATGAGGGCTGCGGGTCTGCTGAGACGCTGCTTCGTATTTGGCTTCTCAAATTAAATGAATAAATAAGTAGCAGTTGTGCTTCGAAGAAATAGGATAAATAAAGGGATTAGGATATGTCATGGAAAGATTTTCATTAGAGTTAGTTTTATTTAAATTAGAAGAGTGATTAATTAATATTTCAATGTTGCACGAGAACCCGACACATGCTTAGATGATAGAAACTATGAGCAGATTGTGCCTATAAAATTTGGAAAGGTAAAAAACCACGGGGTTTTGTTCAGTTAAAATATTTCACTATGAGTTGGTGATTACAGATACATCTTCTTTTCCCATAGACATAAAGGGTTACATAACCCCTCAAGTTACAACGTCAGTGCGTCAGTGCAAGGAAAGATTTGTGGCATCGCGGTAAAAAGTTATCGCAAGTAGGAGCAATAATTGGGGCTTCAATGCACCATCTTCCTGGTTAGCATGATGTCTGGGATGATGCGTTGCTTTGTAGGTTATTTTGTATGGTGCTTCGTCGCAAGGAGTAGATGACGGCTGACGGTGATCGGTGACGACGGGCGGAGACGACGGTGATCGGTGACGACGGGCGGAGACGACGGTGGCCGGAAGCTGTAGCGCCAGTGGTGGAGAAGTATTGTTAGACTTCGGCTCCTTCTCCAAGCTTATGGCTTTTTCAGGCTTTAGCTTTTGGTCCCTTTCTCATGAGCGGGGTAGGACTCTATTTATAGAGTCTGAGTTGCAAATAAGAAAGAAATTCATGCCACTTTTGATCGGACAGTCCAAAATGATTCCTTTGATTGTACGATGATATCAGAATTGAGCAATCTTAATCTTGTGCTCGTTGGATTTGTCTTATATAGAACTCGATTTATTTATAAGCTTGTCATATTCATAATCTATTTAATCTTCCAATTATACCCGAAAAGCTTCCAAATGTGATTAAGAGCTTAATCTAGGCTTGACTTGACTCGAACTGAACTGTTTTTAGTATCGTTGGGCCGTCTTGTCGAACTAGTCCACTTGTCCATAAGTTTTCTGAAATCAGAGTTTTGGATGAGTTCTAATTAAAGTTTGTAAGTATCTTGCTCAAAAAGTTGCCTCGAGATTCATGCTATGCCTCAAGATCCATGTCAGATGATAATAATTTGTTGGAGACAACATTTAGTATTGTAAAAGAAGTGTAATATGAATTAATTTACATCAATTAACCAAGTACTATATTTATTTCAAAGCAAAGCAAAATGATAGTGTGTCCAAAGTTCAATTGATAAAACCCAAATCTAAATGCATTAAGTATTTGAATAAAAAGATAAAAAAGAAATTAATTTAGAAACATTTAAATTCAATTTTTATAACCTATTGTCCAAATGAACATTTTTTTAAGATAAGCCTAACAACATTATATTAAAGTGCTATGATCCAAGGCCAAATGAGCCCAATCAAGGACTTGAACTTTGCAACATTAATTGATGAATTAAAAAAATTCTCTAATCATAAAAGCTTATGATCAAAACAAGCGTCTCAACAAGAGAAATATAGGAAAATTAAAACAAATAAATCCAAATTAAATATTTCTAATACTAAAAAACTAGTTTATGATCAAAAGAAATAACAGTAGCTATTCAATGGATTATTTTAGGATTTAAGCTAATATTATCAAAATATTTCTTCTATAAAAATATAACTAGATTCCTACTCTTTACATAAAATTGACTTAAATTTAAAAGAGTGTAGCTGAACCATCATGGCTAGACCAAAGTCATCTGAAAGCCTTTATCAATTACCATTGTTCGTCAGCTATCATTGTGGTTCGTCCAGCATTGCCCAACCTTCACAACCTGTGTTTTTTTGGCCCAACCACCATCGTTAGATAACTATCACAATCCAATTATCACCTAACTTTGTGAACAATTTTAGTATTTCTCTATCATTCTTCATCACATTTATAACATGTCAAGATGTGTTTTGTTTCAATGATATCTTCATCACTTTGGTAAAATTTTCAATGTTTGTCCGTCGGGATACCCAACCTAAAATGATATTGCAAAAATGCACAATCACTTGAATATACAAGTCCCCATAGATTTTTTTCTAGTGGCAAGGAATTAGTAGATTTTCGTTTACAAAAAATTTATTGGTAGGCCAAATAGTGATGTATCAAGCCTTGTGCATTCATGATTCATCAATGTTTGACATCTATTTTGACAAAAATATTCATTAGAAACACTACTAAACATTGGAAAATAAAAGTGAGAACCTATTACCTTATAGATTTACTTCTCCAAGCAATCATATGACATGAAAAAGGGTAAAATATAGTTAGTTCATATATAATTTTATTGTTAAATTTTTGGGAAATATCAGCATTTTATATTAAAACTTTGAAGAATGAGAAATAGCAAACTAAGTATTCCAAACAGCAACAGGAACATTGACAAATACTTATATCATTTTGAATATTTTAGCTCACACAACAAGCAATATAGTAAAATCAATATCATATATTGTTACTTAATCTCACTCTCTCACTAATCTTCTTTTAATTCATCAACATGCTCCTCTTCTTTCTCTTATTATTTTTTTCTTTATAATTATAGGTGTATTGCTTTCACCTTAGGTGATAGTGTATTTATTTAAACTTTTATATCTTTAGTCAATGCAACTACTAGCTTTCTCATCACTTGATCAATCATATTACCTCTACTTCCACAATAAGATATTTATGCATCATATGTTATATATGTCCTAGTCACCTAAGCAATAGATTCTTGAAATTTTTTCTTTAATTGTCAGGCTCCATACTAAAAAAAAAAAGGAATTTAAATTTAACTCCAATGATTCTTACACCACATATACTCATTACATAAAAGACTAAATGTTAGTAAAGATAGTACATTTTTATTTATTTATAAATTATTTATTTTTTCTAATATTTTCTTACAATAAGTTATCAACACAAAATTATTCTTCTTAAAGTTGGTGGATTCACATGTGTAGCTCCACTATATGATGGCTTCAAAATTTTAGGATTTTCACACTACATAGTTCCTTAGAGCTTCAAATTTTGTCTTTTGTGATATTTCTAGAAAGGTAAACTTACTTTCAATTTATCTATGAATATTTTTATGCTTATCATAATATTTAATATGTTCTTAACAAAGTTTTCCTCAATATACAATTTTTTTTTGAATGATATATTTTAAAGATTAGCCTCTTTATTTTAGTAATGATTAAAACCATAAATGGAAGCTTGATATCTTATAATAAATGTGAGTCAATAGTCTTAATCTCTTGTTACTCTTTTGTCCACTCAATGTTGGTTAAGGACTAAAAGTTTTCAAGTATATTATTAAAAAATGCATCTTTATTTTTTCTACATTCAAAATTAGTAGCAAGAACAATTAATGATAAATAATCCATGAATTTTCCCCCCAATTTTTAATGTAAATGCATTCAAAAATTCTATCCAATATGGGCAATATTATTTCACTACAATGTTCAAATCATAACATGTCATGAGGTTGTAATAATGTAATACATTGCCAAGAATTAAAGTTATCTTTGTAATATTAATGGGATGCATTTTAATTTTATATATTTAAAAGAGCATTAGAGATGTTTATTATTAAAGTTCTAACTATGAAATCAAATTATGTGTATATGCAGGAAAGAAAAGTTACTGTTTAGATGAGATAATCTCAAATTTATAATAACTAAGCAAATTCTATTTTTCTTGTTGAAAATTTACATAATTACATATATAAAATAAAAATCTTTAATTTTTAATCTAAGATGAAGTCAATATTTGATTACAACCCTCACACTTCCAATTAAATAGGTTATTCCAAATTCAAAGTGGCAAGAATTTTTATTATAAGCTCAACATATTTATAAATGTCACATGATGATATGCATCATTTATGTTGACTTCAAACTTTTCTACAATAAAAATGAGAAAAATACCTAATGTTTTATTGTAGGGCATTTATAAACTCTTCTTTATACTTTGATATAAGGAATGCATTTATCTGAAAGAAATGATTTATTTTATCTTTAAAAGCAACTACTTAATTTAGTCAAATTTCTTTGCTTAAAGTCATGTATGAATGTTGAGTTATAGTACCTCCTTTGATATGCATCATATCACCTTCTAACGACATATTAAGACTATAACATGCTTCTAAACAATGGTGGTACACAGTCTTATTGAAATTTTTACTATCATAATATAGATTGACACTATCTCCTTGAAAATGTTGGGGAGAAAAAAAGTGACATGACATTGCAGTTTATTGAGCATTTGATATCATTAAGTTAGCCACTATATTAATTATTTTTTATGTACTTTCGAAATTATTTGCATTACAATCATTTTTTTATATTTCCAAACTTTCCACCAAAAAATAATAAAATAGGTCACTATTAGGTTCCATTCTAGAAGGATCAAAATGCATATGGTCCAACACAGCTTTAAAAAATACATTTATAGGACTTATATGTTAATGATAATGTTGCTAATATGATAAATGGTGAATACCATTGTAATGATAACTTTTTTCATAGATGTTATTATTTCTAAGAAAATTGTTATCAATGAATGTGAACAATATTTTCCTTTATTAGATATATTATAAATTGGTTGAGGTAGCATGCATCTCTCCTTACAAACAAATTCTTCTATTATGGCTCTTTCAAGAATGATTAATCACCAATTAAATAAATTACATATTTTTTATAAAGGATCTTTATTTGTTTTTACGCCATAAGACCTTCTTGTTATGACATTTTTGGTTAGAAATTATGAGATTCTTTAATTTATCAACATGGATTTAGTCTATAACCAAGCTAGTGTGATACATATCTGCATCTATATTTTGCCTATATTTAGTACTAAATATATAATATCTCTTTATCATGTACATGAAGAACTTTTCTCATTGTTGCAAGTTGAGGAATATATTATAATATTGTATCATTTCTACTATATTTTTCAGTAAAAAAAAGAATTAAATTTATATAATATTTAGTTTGTAAGAATTTTATTTTACAGTTTAATTGTATCGTGTCACATCCTCATCCCATGGGATGGGTCAATATTTTGTGATACTTGTAAATTTTTACTTATGATGATGTAGTTTCTCTAGTTATTTTAATATGATATTTTTTGTTCAACTATATTGGTCACAATGATGAAAGTTGACCATAATGATCTCATCATGTGTCCTTTATCTTTCTATGTAGAATTAGAATTAAATCATCCAAAGATTTAAAGTAAATTTAGGATTGATCCTTTACTTTTCACTAAGTCTAGGTTTAAAATGTATGGGTTTTGGTATAGAAGTAGTTAAGGGCAAGCCAAGTAAGCACCATGCTTCTTAGCCAACAACATGTTAAGGACTTATATAGTGATTGGATTTTACAAATGAAGAGGCTATGACTTTCTAAAACACATATAAAATCTTTAAGAATGTATCTTGATATTATTTAAACTTAGTCAATTTTTTCCAAGGCTTTATAGATCATAGTTGAATGATTAGGACACCTTTAAAGCAGTTTGTTTGAATTATCATTTAAGTAAAATTTCTTGATTATTTTACATTTTTTGGTTTACTGGATTAAGTTAAAAATTGATAGTCCATGAAGCATATAAATTCTGAAATTTATTTATTTTACAACCAAAGAATATAAAAAAAATAAAATCTCTCACTTGAGAATTCTCTCAGCCACGAAGAATCATGAGGAAGGAGTTATTTTGTAAAACAATTCTGAATTTTATAAATTAACATTATTTATAATTGATGATAGCTCATATAATTTATATGTTTATAGAAATTTAAATATGATTTACTTTTAAATTTAAAATCCATATATCAAATGGAGGTATTGGTTCCTATTATTTTTAGAGTTGGTTGGTCATTGGATGGAGAGAGATTGATCCTAAATTTGTAAAAAATAGGGTGATGTAGCATTTTTGTTGAATGAAATGAGTGCTTAATACTCTCCTTTTTTTTTAAGATTCCGAATCAGTCCTCTTTCAAATCCAAGTAAAAAATTAAAACTAATGTCGGCTACCTTCAAAAGAAGCCAACTTCATTATCTCAACAATTTCTAGTTGCTTCATAATACCATTAAAAATTGAATAACATCAAATTTACTTTTTCACAGTATTATAATACCTAATACAACCATATTAAAATACAAGACATCAATATAAATTTATAACAAAACCCCACATTATTCAAATGTAACTACATTATTCAAATGTAACTACACTATTAAATTATGCCTAATTGTTTGGCTGCATCAATCTTCAATTACTCATTCACTTGACAGAGCCTTGAAATACTCATAAAATGTTAAAACATGCATCATCAAATAAATAAAATAAGTTGAAGTAAAATTTGATGAACCAAGATGAAATTTATCTGAATCATTTTTCAAATGCTTAAAGAAAATTAGGTCATTACAAAATGTCTTAAGCTATTCATCTTTTAACTCTTAAAACTAATGAATAAAGTTATGTTTGCTTTTCACTAACCTTTTTATGTTTGGAATCATAAGTAGGTTTGTTGCACCGTGTTGAAGTCAAGCCATAACTGTTTTGTAAGGAAGGGAATATAGACATGGTTTTTGAAAAGTTTATTGTAAGAAGGAATTCATATACTACATTATAATATGAAGGTTATAGTGAAGGATTTCAATTCATTATTTTTCAATGGTGCTATGCATCCTTTATGTAAATGCCTAAGATTTTATCTATACTCTTGCAATGCATGTTCAATATATAAAGTTAAGCTTCACTCCTAACTCGGCCCCATTTATGATTTTAGTCAACAATCTTTGCCAATGAGACATTTAAATGTTCCTTATAATATATGAATGATACATGTTATTCTCATATCATCATGAATTTATTAGAAGAAAATATTATTACTTGCGTTGTCCGAACGTTCGGACACTGTCTAACGGGACGTCACCTCACCCCAAGCTCACATGCGGGGTGACGTGACCTCCCCATGAGCGAATGTCAGATCGTGCGGTCGTACGAACAACCTCGCAAAACTCCTTCAGGAAGGTTCCACGAACACGCCCCTTCGTTCTCATATTTGCTATAGGTTGCTCATGGAAGATAGTTTCTGGGCATTTGTTTTTTAACTACATTGAGCAAAAGTGATCCCTTAAAATACAAGCAAAAGAGAACAATATATACCCCTCAATTCTTATGTATTTACATATCTAACACATAAACTCTATGTTTTACATATATACCACTTTATCTATGCATGCACATGTACATTTCACTTCTTAAAAACTAAAATGGTGACTCTTTTGATGTGATGTAAAAGATTTGTGTGGTATAAATGCAAAAAAAAAAAAACATTGTAAAATTTGTTAAATTCATAAAGACATACACGTCTGTTCAATGCTGACTCTATTGTATTGTTGCAGTAAAAAATTTTCTAATGCGGTTGGTTGTATATCTAAACAACTATTGTTTCTGTAATATGTCAAGACGAAATGCGACATTAGGAGAAAATTTATAAGCTTTAAACATAAAAATTAATATATATATATATATATATATATATATATATATATATATATATATATATATATATATATATATNCCATCCCTACTGTGCCTAACAACTCGAGTTATCACCTCTTTAAGGCCAGTTGTGCTTAAAGGGATTCGAACCCCCGATCTGAGAGGTCTTATACCGTGGATGTCAGCACTAATTATATTTTTGTTTATTTAAGTGAAACTGTAAAATGATTTGTGTTTGGAAAATATAATAACTCTTATTCTTCAATATATGTGTACAAATTGAGTAATTATATTCATTCTATGTTGGACTATATATGGCCTAACCAAATTGAATCCTTCTCACGTAAAGATAGTGCTAGTATGCATGCAAAATTTGAAATTGAAGGGACAAATATGTAAATACAAAGGAGTTGTGTGGTGTATTTGTCTCTTCCTAAATAAATCTAATTTAATCTTTTAAAAATTGAATTTTACATATATATATATATATATATATACATAAATACCACTCAAATTTTCAAGATTAAATTTAAAAATTTATTATAACTTATTTTTATAAAATGAAACATATATTTTAGTGTATCGGTTATAAATAACACCAAAATGTTATAAATTTAAGGAGGATATATATACATACCATTCAATTCCTATATATTTACATATCTAACACCTAAACTTCAATTTTACATATATACCATCTTATTTATGCATAAAAATGTTTGATTCACTTTTAAAAGAATTGGGCGGTACAAACATAAATTGTGTTATATATATAAATACATAGGAATTAGGTGGTATGTATGTAAATGTCCCTAATACAGAAATATTGTAGTGACCTGACATATATTGTAAATATTTTATTAAAAAATAATTATAAATATATCCTTTTGTGTGTTGGGGCTATGTTTTGGATATTCTCACATGATGGCATGCTTACTAGTTCAACTCCATGATTTGGCATTTAGAGATTTCTAAAACGTAATGCATGACATCAACGTTGGGATTTGTGTTCTGAGATTTGTTGAGGGAAAATTAGGGAAAATATTTGTGTAAATAAGATGTACGCAGCGCTGCGTACGTCCGGGGGTTATTCATGGGGTACAAGAGGGTTATATCGGGGTTATACCCCTCTGTAACCCCCATGTAATCTTTTTATAAACTACCTGTAACCTACAAATGAGTTCCGTGCTTCTGTAGTTTCATGGGTACAAATAAGTTACACGGAGGTTACAGGAGGGTATAACCCGAATATAATGCCCCTGTACCCCCTGAATAACCTCTGACGTACGCAGCGCTGTGTACGTCTTATGTACACAAATATTTTACATTTCAAATTTTAAAAACATGGAGTAGTCTTTGGTTGGAGAAATTCAATTTATATCAAATAGTCTTCGTCAGCAGAAATTGTCTTGCATGCATGGTGCCAAAATTATGTTTGTTTCCATGAATTGGAGCTCCTAATTTCCAATGGCAATTTCCACATATTGCATTCATTCAAGCTTTTATAATATGAGAATAAGTAGCTCGGGGATACAAAATAAAGATTTTGTGGCGATTTTAATGGACTTTAGCAACAGTTGTGACTCGTAGAGATTTTACAATCGATGGGGAAGATGAATTGTAGGGGTTAAAATCATTGCTAATTATTAGTAGTAGTTGTAATTGTTACTAGCATGTACCATTGCAATGGCTTTAATTGTTGTGAGGTTGTTTTAAAAATTTTTAGATGAAGAGGGCGAGTTATTAAAATCCGATCGAAAGATTTGGGTTACTGAGCCAATATATTGAAGAGGGCGAGTTATTAAATTCAGTGGTTAATCATGTCCTCAATATATAGTATTTTTTATTATTATTCTTTTATCTTGAACGGAACATAAAATGTATTTGTAAATTTCTCATTCATATAACTCTTGCGTGCCTGAAAATTTAATGTTTTAATAAATATTACAGTCATATGTATTTGGGATACAGCATTTGCAAGCAGCGGATGTAGGAGGTCAATGTCGGCGGTAGTTGATGGTGGCCGATGTGCAATGGTTGACATTGATTGAAGGCGATAGAGAGTGATAGTTATTGTCGGGACTTTAATGTAGTTGTTATATATTACAGTTGTATTTGGGATTCGACATTTGTAAGCATGGGTTGCAAGCGAGAGAAGGTCAATGAGGGCAAACAGTGATGCTGGCAATGGTCGACGATGATCGGCAGCTACGGAGGCCAGAAGTTATTGCCAGGCCTTCAATATGATCGTTGTATGTTACATCTACATTTAAGATACATTACTTACAATTAAGAGACATCGGGAGTAGGAGGTTTCAGGCAATAGGAGGTCGTTGACAGCAAGTAGTGATGTTCGGGAGTGGTTGAGAGTGACCGATAGTGGTGATCGACGGTTATGAAGGCTGGAAGTTATTACCTGGGTCTAGAACGGCTCTAAAATTCTTTTCTCACCCCCCTCAACTGAAGAGAATGGGTATATTTAGAACCTATGGGAGAGGGACATTTTGGTCAGTCTGCTCGTAGCTTCCCTAACTACCTAGTCGGACAGACATAATGATCCCCCTTTATCATTAATGATTTTTTTTTCTTATGATTTCAGGGCATTAATAACCTTGAAAATGAGTGATCTTAGACTCGTTAGATTCCTCTTATCGAGACATAAATATATCATATTTGATGTTCATTTGACATTTCTATATAAGATCTAAAGCCTCCTAGTGTGTTTTAATGGCTTCATTTAGGCTTGATTGGACCCGAATTGGAACCAATTTTGATATCATTGGGTGGTTCCCTTCTGTCAAGACGGTCACTGTGACAATAAACCTATTGAAATCAGGGTCGAAGATGACCTTGAATTTGAATCTAAAATGTTTATTACTAAAAAATATCTTGATATTCTTGTTAGATAATAACAAAGAAATCATCAACTATTTATTTTTATATCATTTTAATATTTAAAGTTAATGTATAGTACACCCTTGCATCTAAAATTCACTTCTAATATTTTTTTTATATCAATAACATATTCCAAGCCTAATTCTTGAAGTTAAGTAATCATTTTTTTGTGCTGGTATAGGATTCATTAGCCTGTACATGAGGAAAAATTATTGCATACGAACGAACAGTGCATGCGGTGTCCGATCCTGACCGTTGATCAGACGATCTACGGTCACGATGCATTTCGGTGGGCTTCAGCTAAATTTTTTTTAAAAAAAAATTGAAATATATCCTGAGATCTACGATCAGGATCGGACACCGCATGCACAGATGCATGCGGTGTCCATATACAATAATTTCTCGTACACGAGACATTGAACTCCATCCTTCAACATACACATACACATACTTCCAATTATCATATTCCATGAAATGACCATATCAAATATGCCTTACTTTTAATATATTTTTGCATGATATTCTTAGAAGTTAATATGAATGCTGTAGTCACCTTTCAGAGATAACGTGTTAAAATAACATCCTTATATGCATATAAAAAGAAATAACGACCAATGCATCAATTTTTACTAGACATGGAATTAGCTACATAAAGTAAGAATATAATTATCCACCTTATTTGAAAGTTACCTTACAACTTATGTTTTGAATGTTATTTCCCTCAGAGTGATATTTACCTCAATAGATTTCTTTGCTAAACATTTTCATTTATAATTTTCCCAATCTCACATAGCCATTATATAGTATTATATTTAATTATATAATTATTATGTGCGAGAAAATTTACGGTAATAGAGATATACAAATATTATAGTATTGTACAAAAACTCAGCACATACACACAAATAAAAGAAGAGCTGATAGAGGGGACACTGGGGGTTTTACATAGAAAACCAAATGTAAAAAATCATAGGATCTGACCCAGTTGAAATGATTCCACTAGTTAGATATATAATACATGCAATAATGTATTTACCTTAAGTAGTTATATATATATATATATAT
>JXCR01125072.1:52697-65078 GCA_002079205.1 Phalaenopsis hybrid cultivar
TAATCAATTAAAATATTGATTAAGAAAATAGAATAAAAATTATTAAATTAGATTCAAATGATGTTTTAATATAAATAATAATTTATAAATCTTGTTCAAACTCTTATTGTCTTATGTCTTATGACTACATGGTTAGGGTTGTTAAAATGACTCTTTGTTCGTGAACAGCTCGTGTTCGGCTCGTTAAGCAAACGAGCCGAACACGAGCACAATTTTTGAGCTTGAAATATAAACGCTCGCTCGTGTTCGGCTCGTTTACACCCCTAATAGATATTATATTTTTATGTTTTTTTAAAGCATAAGAAACATTACTAATCTTTAAAATCACTAATGTATTATTGAATATAATGTGAAAGTTAAATTTCATTTCTCTCAATTCATTTAGCTCTTACGTATAAATAATTAAATAAAAATAGTTTCTATAAACTTTAACTTTTGATCTTCTGTAACATATATTGCTATAAATGAGGAATATATATATATTCCTCATTTTATATCAAAATTCAATCTTTGTAGAAAAATACAAAATCATCAACTAGCTCCTCTTGACTTGCCCTTCTCTTTCATACCAAAACCCTAACAAAATTAAATCTAGGGTTTAAGTTGAAAATGAAACCCTAACTAAAATTTAAGAGAATGCCCTAACTTTTAGTGATAAAAAAAGACTCCCCTCCTGTACATGACTCAGTACCATGTCGTCGAAACCATCCTTGATATGCCTATGATGCTCGGCTTAGTGAATCCACGCTCAATCCCCTTGCATGTAGGGGTGAACATTCACTTGATTTGGATGGATCAGTTTTTAAATTGGTCAAATCAATTCCACTCAAAATCTAAAGAAATCCCAAAAAAAAAAAAAAAAAACCAATCAAAATTCGATAAAATCAAATCACCTGACCAAAATTTAATTCAAATTAAATTGTTCAGTTATTAACAAATTAAAACTTAGTTGTCAGCTGGAGTTCAGCTATGAACAAACATTAAACTATACATACCTTAAATGTGTAATACGATTTAATTTCACGAATCTTTCATTTAATTTCTTCTTTTTTTTTTGGTTTAGTTAAAAGGGAATTAAAACCAAATCAATAGCTGAAACCCGAACCAAATCAACCAAACTTGCTTAGTTTGGTCTCTCAAACTAATGATTTGATACCTCTTGTGCTCTCCCACCTGACCTGTCTATTTGATGTTGTGGATCCATCGCCTTAAATGATGTTTATTTACACCTCCATGAATAAGTGTGTTGGTATTTCTTTTTTCTTATAAATTAATAGTATATATTTTAAATTTTGATTTAAATTATAATAATCCATTTTTTAGATATATTTAATGTATTTAATAAAATTTATTACTATTATTTAATTTACATTCTTATTATCATACATCTTTTTTTTAATTAATTTAATAATTATTATTTTATTTCTAAGATTAGAAATCAATTAGGCTAAGTTCTAAGGACTAGTTTTTACCTAAATACATATATTAAGTTAATATCAATAGAAAAAAAATTATGAAAATTTGTATAAAAACCTAATCAAGTTGGTCATTATATCTTTCTGTTGAAAGCCTAGGGTTTCAATTTTCTTCACTGAACATACACTACTTTTGATAATGTATTCGATGCAAAGAAAAAACATCAAGTTCTTTGAACACTGCACAGAACTCTATCCAAACCATCGAAAAATTTACTTTCATGTTTTGTCGACAAAATAAACGATTGAATTAATAGTGAAACTTGTCGGATGAATAACTGTCGAATATTCAATCAGTTCTGATTTCACTTCTCTGCAACTGTGTTACTGACTGAAAATCAGTTGGAAACTTTTTCGTGGGATAATGTCACTGGTTAGTCTGACGTTTTTCTGCATTATATCAAATCTGATGCTCATAACCCTCACTTTCGCCTTTTCTTTTTGCATGCGCTCTTTCTTGGCAGACGCTACCTCTCTAAACTTGAACCTTAATTCAACTACATGGGTGACGATTTCGCTTATTTTCTTCATGAAATTGATGGTAAAACACGCTCTCTAACCTCCCTAAACCCTAAATAATCTTATTCTAGATGACATTAGTTTAATGAAGATTCACATACACACCACTCAATTCCTATGTATTTACATATCTAAATACCTTAGCTTCATACCACCTTATCTATTCATGAAAATGTGTATCTAACACCTCAAGTTTGATATTTACATATATATCATATATGTATTAAACATTTATACATGAAACAAATGTATTTTCCTTTTGAAAGGTTAGTGACAGTGGTATTTTTGATATGATGTCAAAGATTTGAGTTTTATGTATGTAAATATGAAAGTTTAAATGTTAGATATGTAAATATAGAAGAATTATGTTGCATGCATGTAAATGACCCTTTATATTTATGATTTACAAATATAACACTCAATTTTCATTTATTTACATATCTAAGACCTAAACTTCACTTTTTACTTGCATGTCACCTTACCTATGCTTTAAAAGGTGTATTTCACTTACATACCTCACATAAAGGTTGATATTTGCACTTATATCACATTGGTACTAAAAGGTTGTGCATGAAAAGCTTATTTCACTTTAAAGGGCAGTGATAGTGGCATTTTTGATGTGATGTTAAAGATTTGAGTTTTATGTAAGTAAAATTTTAGGTGTTAGATATGTAAATATGTAAGACATGAGTGGTATGTATGTAAATGCCCATTTTTTTTCAAGATTTACAGACATACCACTATCGAGTTTTTATTTTCACTTTGACATGAGGTTTTTGAATGTATTCAAAAATTTTAGTTATTCAAATAATCAAGTGCGACATCGAAACTAGCAAACCCCTCTGAAAGGTAGAAATACAAGTTTACAATTGGTTTGATTATTCAAACTAAGAAAATATTGGATATCTGCATTGGTCTGTGGTTTAAACCCAACGGATTATTTCCCCCATCTAATCTAAAGATTAGATAGAATTTAGATTAATTATGAGATCTTCAACTTCCTATAAGGGCAAACACCTATGGTTAATTACATCTTAAATAATCGAAGTTTCTTAAGAAAACTCTCGGTTAAGGTTGTGGCTTTATACTCAAGAAATTTGTAAGTTTAGGTTTCCACAATTAAAAATTGAATTTCCAAATGGTAAATTTTCAAAAGTTGAACAGTTGTTAGCAGAAGCCGAAGAGAGAAAGGTAGGGGACATTTGGAGATATCGAGGAAGCCTCAATAGTGTCCCAGACTATCCTATTGTTTGACATTTGATGTTTTTGTAGAAAAATTTATTGTTTTATTTTGATGTTTTGTTAGAATGTTAAAACTTATATTGCACGGCATACAACCATGTAGAAACCTAAATGTGAGGATTTACGTCGTAACTAGATGAACAACATTGGATTCCAAGGGTGAAGTTCACCGAGAGAAGTGAAAATTTGGAATCCTAACCTAAAAAGAAGGGAAACATAGAATGCAATGGACCTACATACATAAGAATTTTATGTTATGTGTGTAAATATGAAAATTTTGGTGGGAAATATATGTGAAAATACATAAGAAATTTGTGGTATGTATGTAAATATAAAAATTTTGGCATGAGATATGTAAATCCATAAAAAAAAATTGTGCTATGTATGTAAATATGAAATTTAGGTGTGAGACATGTAAATGCATAAGAACTTTGTGATATGTAAGTTTAGGGAGGAGTTATGTTTGTGCTGATTTTCTCTAGATTTATGGGCTATAGGTTTCAGGTATGATGTGTGTGTGGCCTAAGGTTTAATGTATGTTATGTAATGTGTAGGTGCACTAATATAGAGAGCAATATTTATGGTACAGATGGATATTTGAAGTCTTAGATCGTAGATGTATAACATATTATATCCATGAAGAAAATGAATAACTAACGAGTTTATTGCTAGTGTTGAAGAGTTTGCGCATGTGGCATCGGAGCTGCTCGTTCACCTCTCAGAAGATAGATTTTGATGCCCCTATGCAAAGCACAAGAATTAAGTATATCTGCCACTTAATAAAGTGAAGTTAGACCTACACCGTAAGGGATTTTACCCTGATTATTGGTATTAGAATTAACATGATGAATTTAAACCAAATGTTCAGAAATGTCATGCGAGAGCCTCTCAAGTTATGCCCCACCAATTATTCACGAGTTTCGCATGTATCAGATGATTGATGATTGATGATGCGACCATGGCTCGTTTTTTTGGGAGTGTGCTTGATGATGACCAAGAATCGAACAATAAAGCGCAATAATTCTATAAACTATTAAGTGTTACCCAACAATCACTATGGGAATGAAGCATTTTGCACACTAAGTTAACACTCGCCCTTAGAATGTTGAGTATCAAATCTGATTTTAACATGCATAGGGATTGCTTCAATTAGGTAGAGACATTATTAAAGGAGAGAAACTCTGCTAGTAATTTAGTTTCAGAAGATTTGTATAAAATTAAAAATTTAGTGGTGAAGTTGGGGCTACTATCTTAAAAGATAGATTGTTGCTTCAATGATTGTATGTTATATTACAGAGAGAATGCACAAGAAACAAAATGCAGGTTTTGTAGTGCTTACAGATTCAAACCAAGGGGGAGAAAGTGTAAAAACTAGGAGAATATTCCTTACAAACATCTCATTTATTTTCTTATCATTCAACAACTTCAATGACTGTTTGCTTCTATGCGCACAACTCCCCACATGACATGACATAATACTCAATCTATTGATGCTAAAACAATGACTCATACCTTATATGGTGAAGCTTGGAAACACCGCAGTTATCTAGATATTGCAGCAATACCATGCAACATCAGGCTTGGCTTATGTGCATATGGATTCACACCTTATAGCCAAGCTAAAACACCTTATTCTTCCTGGCTAGTTATTATCACGTGATATAATTTACCCCCTGATATATGTATGATTGTGTCATTCTTATTTATAATATTGATCATACCATATCCACATAGCCCAAAGAGTAAACTTGACATATACTTACAGTCTCTTATAGATGAGTTACAAGTATTGTGGGAAAGCGACATGTTGACTTACGATATTGCAACAAAATAAAACTTTTGCCTCAGAGCTGCACTTATGTGGACAATCAGTGAATTCTCTGCTTATGGGACGTTGTCTGGTTGGAGCACAACCAGAAAATTAGCATGCCCTTACAGCATAGGCATGTCTAAAACATTCACTTTGAAGCATGAAATAAAAAAAATTTCGTTGTTTGATTATCATTGAAGGTTCTTAGCACGTAAGCACCCATTCCAGAGAAATAAAAATGCATTTTTCAAAGATAGAGTTGAAAGATCTAGCCCATGTAGGTCGCCAAATTGGAATTTAATGGTTGCTTTGAAAATAATTATATATATATATATATATATANTTTAATCTTTTAGTATTCAAACACGACACTATAAGTAATATATCATCCAAAGAGATAGACATACTACTTGACCGTGGGATCAATTATATAAACTAAAGAATTTATGACATTTGTTTGGCTTGTAAACCTTTTGTGTGGCCGATAATTCCCCTACTTAATATTGAGGATTAGATATGATTTATTTTACCTGGGTTTCTAATTCCATATAAGGGTAAGCCACTATAATTTATTGCATCTTAAATGATCAAAGTCACTTAAGAAAACTCTCAATGATATCAAAGGTTTCGTCTTTAAGATTTTTAAAGTTGAGTTTTCATGATTGCTTGTAGGAAAGTCAAGTGGGAATGGGCCAAGTGGGAGCAGTTATTTTGGAGGTCAAGGGGAGCAAAAGGTAGGGGATGTCACAGATCTTGAGGCAAGCCTCAGTGATTTCTTAGACTATCCTAGTGTTTGATTTTACATCTTAAAAGTAAAGTTATTTAATGTTTACTCCTGTCATTTATTTAAAATTTAAGGCTCACACTTGTACAACGTATGATCGTACAAATATCCTAAAAAGATAGGAAGATTTACATTGTACCGATGAACAACCTCAAAATCCTAAAATGAGTTGGGACTTATACTGCACAACATGGTTGTGCAAAAACCTAAAGATAGTGTGAGGACTTACGTCGTACTAGGCAAACCGCCTTGAAGTCCTAAGGTTTTATATTATTTAAAACTAAGGAATGTTTTGTTGAAGTAAACCTGCTCCGTTTGAGTGTTGATCATCATCTGAAGTCATCCTCCATCCGCTTATAACTTGTTTTGATCTCCTTGTTGTGACAGTTCCAAGTTACAAGGTTTAAATGTGAGCATGTAATTTTGTTGATTCTGAATGCCTATCCTAGGGTTCCTCCTAAACATATGCCCTATTATTGTCTACCTTAGGGGTCTTTACAAGTATAATTAATTATGCATAAATTAAAGATACGGTAAAGTAAAGTAAAATAAAAGTGCAGAAAAAGAAAAGTAATAACGCTTACCTGTTGTCTCCAATGTTGTTGCTGAAAGGGGTTATGTTTACAAATAGAGCATGCAATTATTATGAAAAAATAAAAAAAAACACAAAAGACATGTGTATGTGTGTATATAAAAGTCAAGTGGCACATATATAAAAGGTCAGAACTTATAACAAGAATTCAAGTTATGGGAATGTTGACCTCATTTTTTGTTGAGGTCTAGTTTTTACTCTTTAGTAGCCTAGGGTCTAGCCATAGGACTTTCCTGTTGACTATTCCTATAGAACTAGAAAAAGAACCCTCACCATTAGAAATTCCAAACTCTTCTTTACACAACTTGAAGTTCAACATGTTGGTCCTAACCTCTAGCACTTAGTAGGTGGGGTCAATATGGGGGAGCTCAAGGGGAGTCCTCAATAGGATGGCCAGACCTTAGGATTAACCCTAGGTGATCTGTTTTTAGTGGGGCTAACTTGCACACACTACACTCTTTCACATACCCCAAACCCTATGACCTCTTAGGTTGGTCTTCTGACTCCTTTTGGAAAGCTCATATGAATGACCCTATACTCTTAGTCTTTGGCTAAGAGGGTTAGAACAAGCACATTGAGCATCCAAAATGAGTCCTCATATGGCTTCTATTGGTTTGGTATGGCTTCATGGCTTATTGGCATATTTTGGCCCAATATCACCAAATTACCAATATACCCCTACAACCCCAATCTTTGTCAAAAATCTCAAAATACCCAAAATTGCCCAAAAAATCATCTCAAACCCCTCACCACTACCTAAATTGACCAAAATTCACCAAAATTACAAAATTCCCAAAATACCTCCAAAATTGCCAAAATTACCAAAATGTCCTTCATGACCTAAAAATTCCAAAAATTTTCAAAAACTCCAAAATCATGCCAAATATTCCCAATTGCAATTTTAGATCATCAATTTGACCCAATTTGACCAAATTAGTCCAAGTCAACCAAAAGCCCCAATTTGCCCTTAAAAGCCCCAATTTGCCCTTAAAAGCCCCAATCTTGGCCCAATTGACTTTGCCCAATTTCAATTCCAAATCAAAATTCAATTTCCCCAATCCTGATCCAAACAAAAATCAAGCCCAATTTGATCCAATTGCAAGCCCAATTTCATTCAAATCAAAAAGACCCAATTTTGACTATATGCCCAAATTCACTAATTTGGTTTATCAATTCAACTCAAAACCATTTGAAAATTTGTGAAATCCTCCATGAAATTCTCATACACCAATTAAACATTCAATTAGCCCAAATTTTAGCTCAAAATCAATTTTAAATTCAAAAGCCCAAGCCCACCACATTTAATTTCAAGAGCCCAAATGACAATTCTTTCATTTCATCATCCCTTTGATCAAAATCATTCCTAAAGTTCTAAATTTAAAATTAAAACATTTCAAATCAAGCATCATGTCAAATTCCACCAAAATATTTCATAAATTTAAAAATCCCTCCTCATGAAAGTTGACCAAGCTAAGGACAAGCCATGAAGCCACTCCCAAGTCATAGGTGAGCCATGAGAGCCATGCCACATCACCATACTATTAGTGGCAAGAGGCCAAGCCACTTTCAAATATCCTTAAGATTCTTTTAAACTCTCCCATGAATCACCTAAACTCCATACTTAACCAAATCACTTAGATAGGGACCTTACCAATGATTAAGTTGAACCATCTTATTTCCCTAACACCCAAGCCAATCTTGGTGGGTGAACCCAACCCAAATCCATGATTTGATCAAAATTGACCCAAAGTGGCCCTTCTGACATCCTATTTTAATTCAACACCTTTACACATGGCAAAACCCAATTGACTTCACCAAACACAAGCCCTGACCTCCCTGAATCAGATGGTGACCTGAGTCTAGCCGGTCGGCCACATTGGCTGACGGAAAAGCCACCCCCAAGTGCTCCCCCATGGCTAAAACTCAAAATTAAACCCATCCAAGCTGTCTCATCCTAATTAGATTTTTGCACCTTGTTGGCATCCGCATAAGCAACTTAGGACACCCATCAACTGCCCTTGGTGGCCTCTTCTTCCCCCTCTATTTAAACCCATCTTCCATGGCCAAAGTAAGAGAGCTTGAATTTTCTTAGGAAGACTGTCAAATTGCT
Organism: Phalaenopsis hybrid cultivar; assembly: GCA_002079205.1. Lineage (NCBI taxonomy): Eukaryota > Viridiplantae > Streptophyta > Magnoliopsida > Asparagales > Orchidaceae > Phalaenopsis > Phalaenopsis hybrid cultivar. The sequence continues at coordinate 61,230 of JXCR01125072.1, forward strand.
TCCAGAGCTTCTTTAATATCTCTTAAGCTTAATCCAACCACCCTTAGCCACTCGAATCCACTGCTTGAGCTCAATTTTGGTGCTCAAGTTCAAGGTCGAAATAGGACACTCACCAAACATCCAACAAATCCAAATTAATTGCACCGACACCATCTCCATAGTGAGAGAGGAAGATCCCCCACAAAAGCCCCATCACTAGAGCACCCTAAGTTGGACTTTGATCGGACCCCCAAATTGACTTTGGTCGAAATCATATCTAGGCAATTCACCACTGCTCGAGGCTCCATCTCTAGGCTCTTAAGGCCCCCACGAAGCTTCCACAAGCATCCAATCGATGCTACCCCTATTGGACCAAGGTATTGAAACTTAACCCTAAACCAAGCTTCATTTGATTCTTCATGAGCATAGAGTTGATTTAGGGTACGATTAACTGTATGGATATGTTCTTCTAGTCAAGATGAGTCTATAGGAACAAACCGCACTTGATTTGGTTGAGTATCGAGTGAGATAATAAGTCTAGAAGATGGAAAGTTTGCTGGCTTGACTCATTGAGGACGATGACCACACGCCGTCTGATCGAGCGTGTACCGCTTGGATGGTCCTGATCGCGTCGAATGGAGTTGTGGTTCAAAAATGAGGATTCGATGCGGACGACGACTCCCAATCTCGCGGCGACACGCTTCTCTTCGACGCGTACAAGGCTGAGTCAGATAAGTAGAAAAATAGGGATTTTCTTGTTTATTTAAATAGCCAGAACTTCAAAGATTCATAACTTTGTCTAGAAAAATCATAAAAATAAAATAAAAATACTCACTTGCTTAATAAACAGAGGAGAACAATGTGGAAATATTTTCATATACATTTGATACATATTTTATTTTTAATTAATTAAATGGTGTTTTCCTTATTGATTTTCCATTTGCATAAACATTTCACCATGGCATGGGACCACGGGGCTTTTGATGTCTCTATTGTTAGACATCTCTCCTGATTTTTTCCAGGTCAGTGGGCATTTTTAACTAGAGATATTCAATTTTCAAGCTAATGGTCTCTATTTTGGTATAAAAATTATAGTAATTAAAATACTCATCAGAAAAACACAAAACTTGTTTTGAAAGGTTCACTGTGGTCAGAGGATCTTAGAAAAAATGTAAACTTGGTTCAACTCATTTAAAATAACCTTAATTGTCACTAACCCTAGTAATGAAAAAAAAATTAATTTGGAGTAATTATAAATGTAAATGGCATAAAAATTATTCTCCATTATATTTTAGTGTTATGGGAGTTTTCCATAAAAATTTCAAATCAATTGGAGTTAATTTGATCACTAAAATGAACTTTTAAGATAAAATGGCTTTTTTATATCAAAATAATTATAATAATTAAAATAAAACGTAAAAAATTACAAAAATTGGTTTTGGGAGCTTTTTATGACTATAGCAACCTAAAAAAATAAATTTTGAATTAAAATAAATTCTTCATTTTAAGCTATTTTTTAGCATTTAAATAATTAAAAATTAATTAAAGATCATAAAAATCACAAAATGGTAAAAACATACTAAAATGTCACGGAAAACTAGGACTAATTAAAATAATTTTCCTAGTTTTCTGTGTCAAAATATTAATTTTAAATGCTTAAAAATAAATTTTCTCTAATTTTTCACTAAAATAATTTCAATAATTAAAATGTCAATAAAAAAATATGAAATTTGTTTCTTTTGTTTTCCTGAACTTAGAGAGATTTAATAAAAATATAAAACTTTATTTTCCATTTAAATATTATTTTATATTTAATTAATACTCAAAACCAACAAATAATTTTAATAATTAAATTAAATTACTAAAAATATGAAAATAAGTTCAAGTGGTTCTCTAACCTAGATGAACCTCTAATAATTTTATTAAGGATAGAAGCTTTATTTTAATTGAGTTATTAAATTTTCATTGAAAATCCATATTTTTGCATTATAAATAATTAAAAAATTAAATAAAATCTGAAAAATCATATATTTCTCCTCTGATGTTTTAATTAACCCATGAGTGAGGTAATATAAAATTTCCATGTCATTTGAGTCTAATTTAATGAATTATGGGTATTAAGGCTTGAGGAGCAAAAGTGTAATTTTGGAATTTAGAGCTTAATTAATATTTAGGCCTAATCTTGAGGGTAAATGGGTAATAATGATTGAAACATAAGAAGGGATAAATGATAGAAACCAACCTCACTTTAAATTTCATAAAGGATAAATTCATAATTTTTTAAATTAATGAAATTTGGAAGAATATTTAAATAAAGGAATACTGAGGTGAGGAGTTTAATTTTGGGAGATCATAACTCAATGATTTGAAGCCCCCAATTAATAGTTTTAAAGTGATTTATAATTCATGATAAGAATATAAATTTTAAAAAGAAAAATTATTTTTTTCTTGAAATTGCAAATCTACCCATTAAATCTTAAGGGCTTAGTAGTGAATTAGGCTTAATTAAAATTTTATCTAATGAGGTTTAGAGAAAAAAACCATAATTAATTTGAAATCTTCAAAACACCACAAGCCCATGCTTTAGATAATTAAATTAACTTAGTTCCTTAATTAAGTAAAGTTGCCCCTAAGGGCCTTTGCCCATATAACTCATAAATGAGACATCAAGTGATAATTATTTTGCTTAAAGGATAATCAAAACATAAAATTTACTGAGCATAAAGGAATTAATTGGATGAACTATATAGTAAACATAATAAGGCTAAAATGAACTCTAGATAATTCCATGGATTATGAAATGCCTGGGGTATTACCCGAGACTTCTTCATGATACTTGGAAATCTCGAAGGACACCCAGACTTATTATGATTTGCTTAATATAATCATCCTCAAAATTTGGAACCACCAAGATATGACATAGAATCTGGTAGACGTGCCTCAAACTGTACTCTCTACATTTACTAAAAGCATGTTTTAATTCCTGCAAAATTATATATATATATATATATATATATATATATATATATATATATATATNGCTAGAGGATAAGTCCGAAGCAAACCAGATTACGAATAGAGCTTCGTCATATGCTATCATAAATGGTGTTCTCTATAGGAGATCATTCGATCAAATGTGGCTACGGTGTTTGAGCAGAGCCGAGGCACAGGATATTGTCAAAGAAATACATGCTGGATTGTGTGGTGCTCACCAGTCGGGACCAAAAATGAAAATGAAAATTAAAAGACTCGGAAATTATTGGCCAACAATAATGTCTGATTGTATGGATACAGCAAAAAAATGTCAGCAGTGCCAGATACAGGGAGTGGTTTTACACCAACCACCGAATGTGCTACACCCAACTATTGCCTCGTGGCCATTCGACAGAGTGGTTTTACACCAACCACCGAATGTGCTACACCCAACTATTGCCTCGTGGCCATTCGAGGGGGTACAGACATAGTGGGTCCGATAGATCCTCCATCCTCCAAAGGTCATAGATTCATACTCGCAGCAACAGAAATTCATACTCCCAGCAACAGACTACTTCTCTAAATGGGCAGAAGCAGTTCCACTACGAGAGGTTACAGCTCAGCGTCCTACAGTTCTTCAAAGACCAAGTCGTTTATCGTTTTGGTGTACCGCGAAGAATTATCTCTTATAGTTCTTCAAAGACCAAGTCGTTTACCGTTTTGGTGTACCGCGAAGAATTATCTCTGATAACCAGCATGTCCTACAGTTCTTTAAAGACCAAGTCGTTTATCGTTTTGGTGTACCGCGAAGAATTATCAGAAAACATGGGATAGATTGAAGATACTCCACAATTTATTATCCGAAAGCAAATGGGTTAGCTGAAGCCTTCAACAAAA